>CABHPR010150077.1:57527-76217 GCA_902168415.1 Peromyscus melanophrys
GGCTTACTTACAGTGTGTGAGTCACTCCAGTGCAGCCACACTAGAAATTCTTCAGGTTAGATGATGGATTCCTCATAGCTATGCATATGGAGTTACCCGCCCCCACCACCTCAGCACATGCACACACCTGTGTACTCCAGTACTTCCTATCACTACTGAAGCTGCAGTGAATTAGGGAAGAAAGGCTTACAAATGACTCTGAGCAACTAGACTCTCAGATAAGGGTTAAATGACCCTTCTTCCTCACTCTTTTCTCTGATGTTAACAGTCAACAGTCCCTCTCATAGTGGTTTCTTCTAAGCAGACATGGATGATCTGATGAAGAAGATAGTGGCTGTTTTGTCTAGATTACTATATTCTCCAACACTGAATGAAATAATTTTCCTTTTCTTCCTTTTCCCCCTCCCTCCCTCTCTTCTTTCTTTCTTTTTTCCTTTCTTTTTTTCTTTCTATTTTATTCTTCTCTCATATATTACATCCCAACCACAGTTTCCCCAGACTCCTCCCCTCTCAGTCCCTTCTCCTCATCTCCCCTCTCCCTCAGATTCACTCCTCCTCTATTTCTCTTCAGAAAAATGCAGGCTTTCAAGGGATATCAACCAAACATGGTATATCCAGTTACAATAAGACCAGACACAAACCCTCATATTAAGGCTGGAAAAGGCAACCCAGTAGAAGGAAAAAGGTCCCCAAAGTAGGCAAAAGAATCAGAGATAGCCGCCACTCCCATTGTTAGGAGGTACATGAGAACACCAAGCTACACAGCCATAACCTATTTGTAAAGGACCTAGATCAGACTATTTCATGCTCCTTGTTTGTCAACTAAGTCTCTGTAGGCCCCATAAGCCCAGGTTAGTTGATTTGGTGGTCCATTTTCTTGTGGTGTCCTCAAGCTCCACGTGATCGTTGGCTGTAGGTCTTTGCATCTGTTCTCATCAGTTGCTGAATGAAGTCTCTCTCATGATGATTATGTTAGGCTCCAATCTAGAAGTATAGCAGAGTACCATTAGGAATCATTTCATTGACTTTTGTTTATTATTATTATTATTATTATTATTATTATTATTATTATTATTATTATGCTACTCATTACAGTGACATATACACATGTACACGATGCCATCTACATCTGTATTTTATGCTTATTAATTATATTTGTGTACTCATAGCACATATGAATTAACATATTGGAAATAAGTGCTATTAATTTAAATTTCAAATAAAGACATTTACTTTTACAAATGCCCTTGAAAAGTTTCTATTATAATATATATGTATATGAGAAGATAATGTATGATAATGCTAAAATAAATTATACATCTAATTAACATTTCTGTTCATCAGTAAATGATACCTCTCAAAGTCATTATGTGAGCAAAATCCCAATTTAAATTGGGAACCACTGGCTGGGGAAATGGCTCAGTAGTTAAGAGCACTGCTGCTCTTCCAGAAGACATGAGATCAGTTCTCAGCATGTTCATCCAGCAACTCCCAACTGACTGTAACTCCAGCTCCAGATCTTCTGGTCTTGATGGGGTACCTGCAAATACATGTCATATACACCTACAGACAAACACATATACACATAAATAAAAAATTTTTTAAAAATAATTCTAATTGTCCTGAAAAAAATCCCAAATTAGTGATGTTTTACTTTTATTTTTAAATACTCAAAATTTTAGTATTTAGCTTATGGACAACTTGCAATTTTAATGTAAAACGAATATTTCATTCACTTAATATGTATGTAAATATTCCCCAAGGTAGTTAATTTTACATTAAATTTAGCATAGTTTATTTTGTCGATATTTAAACAGTCAGGGCCCTTCTGAATCTATGATTTCTTCCTTGATTTACAAGCTCCGTTGCTCATGCATGCACCCTAGTGCACTCACAGCATCTCAGCAAACAAGCTGCCAGCATCCCCAGTAGGTCTCTGAAGAACATCATTTCTTTGAGTCCTATGGTTTTGTGCTTGCACAAGAGCAATCAGAAAGTAAAGTGTTGATCACAAAAAACCCTCTTATCTACCCACACTGTAAGATTCAGATCTGACAGAAAATTCCCTAGAAAGCTTTTCTTCCCCCTAAAATGGATCAAATATATATTTTATACATTGACCTCATCGTCATACAATTTATGTGTACTGTTTTTATTAGCCTACTTCTCTGTCTCTGTGAGAAATTGTTGTGTACTCCTATGGTTTTGACTTTGTTTTGTAGTTATTTTCATCATGCATAGCCAAATTTGTGTCATAAATAATATGTATATATTTGAGAATCGAGTGGCAGAATGAACAAATTATAAGATCATATTGTAAATTATTAATAGTAGAAAGAAAATTATATGATGTCTGTTTCTCATGAGTAGGAAAATGTAGTAATGTTGGCTTTTAGGGAAACTTAAGTAGTTTCTTTTATGCAAACATATGAGAAACAACTGAAACCAGATTTCCCAGAGGATTTGAATGTATCTGTTTGTGTTTTACCATTACCAAACAGAAAGACAGTGTGACTTATAAGGAACAAAATCCACTTGGTTTACTGTGCAGGCTGGATAGTTCAACATCAACAGTCTATATTAAGGGAAGCGCTTCTTACTACATTAGCCTTGGCCTTCAGGAGCAAACCACAACAGAGGTATCATGAGGAAAAGGTAACAGTAGGAAAGGAAAGGGAGAGCTCCAGAGGGAGGGGAGCAGAAAGAAGGAGCAAGAGGAAGAGAGAGAGGGAACTGATACTCCAGGGAATTTTATTATTGCTATTTTCTAAATAATTGTCCTTGTGATGTTTTAAAATATACATTCCACTGACTAGGGAAACAATACAATTTCTGCCTCAACATCGTAATAGCAGGAAAAGTTAAAGCTGTGCTCAGTGCAGATACTGCTGAATAAACAGATGTACTGCAACAGGTCCTTCCGGATCTGCTTCTCTTTCTTAAAAAATAAGCCCTATGAGCACACCAAAGGCCTGCACTTAAAGTATCTATTATGACTTTGCATATTACTGCCATCTTAAGGAACAGATCATAACATTTCTACACGTATTTTGAGGCACCTTGAATGTCCACCATAAGTGAGTTTACAGTACTATTATTGAAAAAATAAATGGCTAAAAATGTCTTCATTGACTATCACATCTAGAATGAGTCCATGGGACTAGATGAAATGATTGATACTTATTTAATTTGGTAAATACAGTGTTGAGAAATAACATGGAAGATAAGTTTGTATGCACAGTAGAATACTTAGATAACATCTAAAACAAAAATGTTATCTCACGAAATATCACCACTGTATCTACCCTATCCAACCTCCATATCCAGTCTCTGTCAATAATTTTAAATATGATCACTGAGAAAATTGCAGAGATGAAAAGCAATAGGAACTGGAGGGAATATAAAGAAATTACCTAGAGATCATTAGTTCCTTACTCAGTCTTACTTTGCATATGCTTTCCATGATATTTTGAGTATAATAATTTTTCATCTCTAGTCCTAGAGGTTAAAAATCAAATTATTTGTAATCTTACATGTTTGTGAATTAAATCTTTCCACAAGAATGAAACTCCGTATATTGTTGATGTTCATGATTGCAAATTTTATTTTCTTTTGCTGGTGCATGGTTCTAAAATGAATGATATTTAGGTGTTCTTAGACTGAGGTACTTCTGAAATATCCCTAAAGATAAAGATGCAAATAATGTTTGATATATTCAAGGCACTCTGAATAACTCAAAATTACAAAAAGTCTCTATCATTTGCATTTGTGGTAAGTACTTTTTATCAGCATTTATTTTTTTTTGAGACTTGGTTTTACTCTGTAGCCTTGGATAGACTGGAACTCATTGTGTAGACTAGATTGTCCTCAAACTCACAGCAACCGCCTGCTTCTGCTTCCTGTGTGCTGGGTTTAAAATCATGCGCCACTCTACCCAGCCCTTCATCAGCATATTTGAGAAGCTGCCTTGGTACTGTCTATGTTGATATTATGTAGTGATCTGGGCTTTCTTAGCTGGTGGTTTATCTTAAATGATCTAAACAGCAGTTTTTGCATGAAATGAGTGTTAAATTTCAACATTGCGTTTTAAACAGGAAAGTAATATAAAACTATAATTTAGCAGTCTCATCAGCAGTTGCTGCATTTGCAGATAGCTCCTCAGCGCTGTTTCTTTTAAGGTGGTACATCTCTCAATACAATTTTATATTTACAGGGTCCTCCTGGTGCGCCGGGCTCAGAAGGAAGGCAAGGCGAAAAAGGTGCTAAGGTAAAACATGTAGAAGAGATATGTTAGGCCGTTCGTGCGTGGAAAGGTGTCCATGTCAACACACTAAATGATAACATGTGCCTATCATTACTAATGTGCCCATATGTTTCATTTTCAAACAGGGAGAAGCTGGTGCTGAAGGGCCTCCTGGGAAAACTGGCCCTGTTGGACCTCAGGGTCCATCTGGAAAGCCTGGTCCTGAAGGTCTTCGAGGCATCCCTGGTCCTGTGGTGAGCATCTGTGCTAAGAGAGACCGCTATGAAAATTACTTTAAATTTCAGTATCTATAAATTAAAATGCTTGTGAGGTTGTTGCCTCATAACTTATATTATGCTTTAATGGAAATCCAGTATTTCTATAGATGTTACTAAGTGACAGTTTAAATAACTTAATAATACATTTAAAAATATTTAAGCATTTCATTTATTTTTGATTTTGTGGTAAAGTTCTAATTTACTAAAACAGAAGAAAACTAAGTTCTGAAGTCACAGTGATAGAAGATTTTGTACATATATCTTTGTATATATCTGTGGATTTATATGTGTTTGTATAAGTATATGTATATGTATACATGAGTGTACATGCATACACAGGAACAGAGAATTAAAGAAGAAAACAACCTTACAGTATTTGTGTGTTTTGAGGTGGTACAATTTACAGATGCAACTTCTTTTCTTTCTGTACGTCCAACATTTAAAAGTAATAAATATTGTCTTGGTTAGCAAACAAACTTTGATTTTCTTTTATGTAGGGAGAACAAGGACTCCCTGGTGCTGCTGGCCAAGATGGGCCGCCTGGTCCGCTGGTGAGTGATATTATTCATTATTTATAGAGAATTTCCTAAATAAAATTGTTTGTAAGCTAGAATTTGTGAGTGCTATCTTATGAAGAGGTTTCTACTTTTCCAGAGAGAATATTACATGTTCAAGGAGAAAAAAATAGCATGTAAAATACGCCACTTGGCCCAGAGAATATTCCTTCTTCATACACTTTAGAAGAAAAAGTACATTTTCTACTCAGAAGAAAATACTACGAATGGTACAACCAGTTATTTTCTCGGTACAGACAGTTCCCTAAAGTGCATGTGATTAAACTTCGTTTCTGGGTCCTCACTTATAGAGAATTGTCGGTACACAAAGGGGATAGCTGCCCAGATGGATGGTTTTCCTTTTGAGATAAATAGGTTCAGAAACGGGACATTATCCTGGGCTCTAAAAGAGCATGTGATTATTTTTATGATGAAGTTGGACAGTGAATTCCACATACAAACAGCATGCTTAATAAAAGCACTAAAGCATGGACTCCCCCAACATCTTACAGTCCAAAGTTGATCTTGATACAATGTGGACATGAAGTGAGAATGAAAACATGTCCTTTAAAATCATTGTTTACCAGGTTGCTTTAATTTATAAATTGACTCAATTGGTACAGGTTTTTAAACATCGATTTTTACATAACTATGTCTGAAATATTAATCAAAGAATTAAACAGTACTCACAACAATGAGGGATATAGTTTACTTTAAATAACCAAATCCTTTCTTAAGGTAATTTTAACTTTTATTGCATTTCTCTTATCATAAACATAGTTTTTACTTAGGATATATACATATGCAGCAAGCATAAAAATTGGAACCACATTCAATTATTTAGGACATATTCAGCTATTCCTTTTATTAAGGAAGCCACAAATAATATCATAGCCACAATAAAATTCATGTGTTAAAATCTTTTGAAACTCACACTGGAGAAGTTAGATTGCTTATTCAGTAACTGGATAAGTGTTGTCAAGTCCTTAATTGACTTGATGCAGGAGATTACTAGTTATCTACTCTATACATAATCTCATTATCATAGAAATTGAGCCCTGGGTGAAGCTGGGTAAGTTCTAGGTCTGCATGGCTATTTAGGAAATATTCTTCTTTAATGTGGTAAAGTCCTAACTGCAGATTCAGAGTCTGGTAGCAAAATGCTTTCCCTAAATATCACCCTAAAATTTACCTGGGTTCTTTTTTTTCCTGTAATGTTAGATTTTCCAATAAGCATTCTGACCTTTCAGCAGATGAAATAGAAGCACATTGCTGGAGATTTCCTTTAGCTAATGTTAAAAATAAAACCATCAGACATACCAGCTGATTAAAGTCTGCAAAATTTGTATTTCTAATGCTTAAGCAAATGTGAGTTTACAGTGTAAGAAGGATGAACAATTCAAATCCTTTCTGGAAAACTGCAATGGTAAGCATTAGGGGGGCCCAACACACACGTACTCATTCCCTGGCTGCTGGTTTCATTTGGGAATGTTATGATGTGAATATATTACATATACCTTTTTCATAACTCCAATCAGTCTGATATCTGGAAAATGCTACTTAGTCCTCAGCAGAAGAGAGCAAGCAGAGAAGTCATCTGCAGAACACCATATATAATGAGCTTTTCAACTCAGCTAAGAATGATTTATTTTATAAGTAACATGTTTTAATCAGAGTGAGAGATATTACGGATACAGGTTAAACTCACCCACTCTCAAGGCAAGCACATTGTTTAAATAAATTATCAATCCTATGTGCTTTTGGGATGACATTAGGATCCGTGCTCCCTCTCCATCCCACCTCTATATTTCACAGGGAGAATAGTAAGGGCAGTTGGCCCTATCCCATGAAATGATATTAAGTTTAACTAAAGTTAATAGAGATGATATTTTCCTCCTAATAGGTTTTTATGTTTATTAGATGAGCTCTTTGTAAAGCATTTACAAAACTCATGGATAGCAATACCACTGAATGAAGAATTATCAAATGAAGGAAATAATTATAACTATTTCTAAATGATCAGCGTTACATTTTTAGTGAGTGTGACTAGTTAGTACCTAAATTCACATTTATGTATAGCTAATACTCGGGATTAGAAGTTGCTGACAAGGCAAATGAGATTATTCTTAGAGCAGCTACAATGTAGCTCAGTGAGTCCTGTGGCAGAGGCAAGCAGAGGATGTCATTCCCAGATCACCTGTGTGTTCGCTTCCATTTACTAAGAAAGTAGAGAGGCTTAAGTGAGGATAAATGTGGGAGATGAGACTAAAATATTTGAAAGTTCAGACAGGTTTGCATTGGATTTAAAAATTAGTCCATGTGAAATGTATATGAGTATTTCTTTATTCAAATTATGTTTTCCTCCTAGTTACAAAGACATTCACACTCTCATCCAAGACTATGTAGATAGATCTCCACAACTAACTCCCTATAAAGTCTTTTCTTCTTGAAGCTGCCTAAAACTTCCTATACAGAAATGTTCGACCACAGATCTTATCAGAGCGTTCCCGTTTTGTTTTCTTAAAAACCACCACCACCACTACCACCACTACCACCACCATACCACCACTACCACTACCACCACCACCACCACCAACAACAACAACAACAACAGCAACAACAAAAACTTCTGTTTTTTAACTTCATTTTGAAATGAGTAATATCTTTACATAGTACAGGTTGGCCTTAATTTCACTATGTAGCTCAAGTAGCTTTGATTTGAGACCTTGCCTCAGACCCCAGGTGCTATATTTCAAAAGTAACTCTTCAAGCTCAGCTATAAAACTAAGTTTTTGTGATAATATGTAACTTTAATCTCTGTGTATCCTCTCTGTATCTCTCTCTCTCTCTCTCTCTCTCTCTCTCTCTCTCTATATATATATATATATATATATATATATATATTATTTTTATCTGTGCGACGTTTGTGGTGTACAGTTCTCTTAAAACCCAATGCTCTATAATTGTGTATATATATATATATATATATATATATATATATATATATATATACACACACACAGTTAGAATTACTCCACAGAATTCAAAACAAATACGTAGCAGATATGAATCTAACAGAAAACTGAAAAGACAATGATGAGACTGTGTTGTTTTGTAAGTAGAATTACTTCTTGAGCAATCAAGAAGTCTTAAAAGGGCGTGTCTCAAAAAAACAAAGAATGTTGAATAAATTCAGATGTCCATTATAAGATCACAGTTAACATTGTTAAATAATTTAAAAAGCATGTTTACAAGCATAATTAGTAGTTGTAAAATTTTTGTTACATATTCTTTTTTATTAAGCACCTACTCATTTCAGTGATAGGAAAACTACTCAGTTTTATTTTCTGTCAGTTTTAATATCATAAATATCTTCTTTTCAGAAAATTATAAATACCTGACAGCATCAATTTTTAAGCCTACAAACCTAAAGAAAAGGGAGATGGGTTACTGAAATATAGTTTAATTTGTTTTCTTTGATGCTTTACATAAACTCTGTAACAGGGTTGTAATACGTGGCATTCTATAGTGATTAAATGTGTTTAAATATGAAGATATTTGATTTTTTTAAATTTAGCACTACTTCTAACTATTATCATCTGAGCCACGTTTGGGGTGTACAGTTCTCTTTAAACCCAATGCTCTACAGTTGTGAATTGTAGGTCAAGGCAGATGTTTCACAGGGCATAACAGTTCAGGGCGCAGTATTCCCTTGTATATTTTGAATGTTTATGAATGCATGGTTGCTGTTTTCCTTTTCTCTTTATTACCTATGAATTATGTATTTCCCCAAGGGCTTTCCATTTACAATATCCTGAAGAGGAAATACCGAGAATGAACCTTTGGAATCATATTTTTCTATGCAGAGTTGAAGTTTTTAATCTCTTCCATACAAAAAGAGAGAGATCTATAACTGTGTTCACTGTCATGACATCACTAATTCTTGTTTCCAGTCACTGAAAACATAAATCTGATTTGGATTAACAATATCATATCCAGCATGGTTTGTAATTTTCTAGGATCTTATTAACTTAGAATAATGTCCTTTACCTCTAAACTCCTTCATGAACAGTATTTATAGAAAAAACTTAAAAATGAATTTAACACTCAATGTCTAATACATTTCTTCTTAAACCTGAGGAATTATAATTGTTAGCATTTCCCCTTAGTTACGATGGAATAAGACATTTGTGATAACATTTACATTGTGCTTTGCTATTTATCTAGGCAGATTTTAAGCTAGATTCCTCTTTCATTATGTTAACATTAACATATTTTTATTTTTAAATATTGTGAAAAATCTAGGAGTGGAAGGTCTTGGACTTGGACATGTGTGACTTTAACAGTGGTTGAGGTGTGGGTGCCCAGTGATTGTGCCCGTCAGTTTTCCCTCTGATAGAACAATTTCTATAAACCATCTCATGGGCCTGATAGACTGAATATAAAATGAGAAAAGAAGAAATATGGTACCTTTCCATATTTTAAATATATATAGATAATGTGCTGAATTTTGACTGGTATATGTCAGATTTAACCAGGAGTCTTAGTGCTTTCTGCTACTTGAACACAGGTGTGGTTCTTTATTGCAATCGTCTTTGTTAGAACTGCTTATTCATACTTTTATACCTCTTCGTTCTAACACTGAGTGTGTTACTTATGCCAATGATGCCATGAGATCGATTATTTAATGATTTCTCTTACCCATGTACATTGTTTCTTTAAACATGTGCTGCTGGAGGTTCATGTAAAGCCATTTTAAAAGTGGGCTATATTGTTTTGGGAGTCACTTGGACTTCTGACAAACCGTTTGAAAAGTGCTTAATTTTGACTGAGATTTTGTTAGTCTGTGGTTCTTTTTGGTTATCATTGTCAAGCTAAGTGCCTAACTCATTCACACACACACACACACACACACACACACACACACACACACACACACGAAGTGTGAGAGAATTAGTAAGATAATAGGTGATATGAAGTGGGAAACAGAGTAACAGATAATGAGCTCCAATGAGGAGGAGGGAGGGAGATCAGTACCGAAGGAGGAGAGGGGACAAATAACACCAAAGAAACCTTAAGGAATCAAATAAATAATCCTTTCCTTCAATCCCCCTCCTGACAGCATCTGTTTTCTCAACAGTTTCACTTTCAGTGGTTCAGAAAATATGCAGATTTTTTTACTAATTCAAACTCTTCATAACAATGTCTGAATTTTAAATTTGAGAACACCTTGTTTGTACATAAGGTTTATCCCATGCTCATCAATTTGAACATCTCTATGATTTAAGCTGTTAGTTGCTAACATGAGATTACACTTTTCTTGGAATATTTACTTAAATAGATAAATGTCATAGTTTTGTACTATGAAATGTTAAATTTTTGAATGAGATAAATTAGTATGGAAGAAATACTTTTCTTTATATTTCAATTCATGTCTCTAAAGTAAAATATTTAGTTTAGAAATTATAATTGATATGCATTTTGGGAAGTATAAAAGAAAAGGCTAATAGTGTCCATTGTTAAAACAGTTTCAAAAGTTGAAGAATTTGGGAGAGGTCTCCAATAAACAATTAGGAATGAACTCCAATTACTTAAGTGATGAAGAAAACCCTACATTTTATGTGTGTTCTTTGTACTGTAATGGAAGAAGAAAATCATGTTGGGTCAAGTCTATAGACTTTAGGTCAAGTCCTTGTATTTTCTATCAGGTTTGTAAGCTCATATCTGCTTCTTTGTTAATAAAAGGAATTGTATTACATTGATCATTTCCAAAATCTCTGGCAGTTTCTAAGGCTTACGATAATCTATAGCAAAACTGAAGCATACCATTCTTCTTGACTTCGTCATGTAGCAGCCTCATTGATACGTTGGCCCTGTGACCTTCCAACCCAGTGCATCCACTTGATCTTATTAGAGTCCTTAGTTTGCAAGCATTTAATCACAATAAACTTTCAGGGCAAAGAAAAATAATCAAGTATCAATATTCTAAAATATAGATGCAGTCAAAGCACTCTGTTACAATTTGCTAAAACCATTTCTGGCTCACAAGTAAGAAATTTTATTTAAGATTTGAGAAGTTTGTACATTTCTTTTTATTCCTTAATTCTGTTCAGTAAATTCTTATTATAATGAATATTGTTTTCACGCATTCTCCTGTCTGATATGCATGAACCTTTTCTGTCTTTAACTTTTTGGAATCTGATTCAGTGCACTTCCTTTGAGACTCACCTTTAATGGTCTGCTAAATTGCCTTGCCGTTCTTTAACATATATTGCATTACCTTGCTGAGTGACACTATCTTCTCCTTGGTGATTTTCACCACTCTGAGAAGTAGTTCAATGTGATAGGCTAAGAGAATGTTGGGCTTTCAGATTCCTGGATTTGAATTGCATGCCAATTCTTATAACTTAAGTGACTCTTCCTAACATGTTAACAGGATGAAAAAACTACTTCATTATTATTGCTGTGAATATTGAAGATGTAGGATTTATTATATTGGGATCATTGACTATCTTAGTATATCTTTCTCTCCAGAGATCACAGTATATCTGCTTATATTTAAGAGTATATACAGAACTTGAAATAAGAATTCAGAGACTTAGCAATAGCCTTTTATGATTTCAAGTTAGTATACAAGAAGTCATCTTTTAATTCTCTACAGGAATAGTTACCATTCCAAGCCATCCCAATATACTTATTACTCAAACACAACAACATATTTATCTGACTTTTTCTGTATTGTCAAATATCACTTGATTATTAAAATCTTGAATTATTTTTTAATTTTACTGAAAATATTGTAACCTTTAAAATTAGAGTTTACTATAGAAGTATTTATGGACTGCATATATAATTTGTAAATCCATTCTGCTTCAATTATTATAACTAATATTTTATGCTTTCTTCTCAGATGAGAATCCATATAAGTTGTATCTTGTTTCAAATTATTTAGTCAAAATTATCGGTATTATGATTACTCATTAACTCCATGATATTTTAAGACCATGAATTTCTCTACAGTCCTAACAAATGCAATAACACTAATCATTAGTAACCTTGACTGAACTCTGTATTTCAAAAAAAAAGAAAAAAAAAAACCTGCTCTACAACTCAAAATGTGAGTTTTTAATGCATAGCCTTTTTTGGACATTGAGACACAATACTTGTGAGAAGCAACTTGGAAAAAGAAGGACTTATTTTAGCTCTAAGGTGCAATGCAGGGAAGACATGGTGACTGGAACCAGCTACGGTCTCTAATGCAGGAGCTTGAGGTAGCATACTCAAATAAGGAAGGCTGAACAGGAAGCAGAGATGAGGTCCTACCCTGGCAGCCTATGGCCTTCCTGCCCATCCCTGCAGTTCTATGTGCGCACTAGGCCGGGAGCCCAGAGTTCTGTAGCCTTCCAGAAGAACACTAGCGAAAGGAAACAGAACCGAACACAGGGTCTGGTGGGGGATGTTTCACATTCAAGCCGTAATACCCATTCTCAATACATGTATTTATTTTCTTTTCATTCAGGGACCTCCTGGTTTACCCGGTCTCAAAGGTGACCCTGGCTCTAAGGGTGAAAAGGTAAGAGTAAAAGAATGTGTTATTAGCACTTTGTAACAGTAATAGCAAATGTGATAACTTTCTCAGTCACTTAAAAGGCATTTTCAAACCCTACCACTGTCATTCTGATCATCGGTAAAGATAACAATTCTCAGATTCTCAGATGTATTTAGAGTAGAAAAGGTATGCAGATAGTGTGAAAAAAAATGCTCCAGCATAAGTGCTGTTTCCTTTTAAGTATCCCTTTTAGAAACTGTATGGAGATCGCATATGTTTATGCTAAAGAACGCCCCCCCCCCCCGCTGCAAATAGACTGAATAGCAGTGACCATTTTTATGATCTTAAACATGAAAATAAACATTTTAAGCCAAAAATGTTTTTCAAGTAATAATACAGAATTTATATTGTTTTACCACATAAGAAAAGTGAGCCATTTGTATAATGGAATTAGTATGGTTTGGATGGTTTTTATATCTCCAGAACTCTTCTAAGGACAAAACAGCCCCTGAAAAATAGGAAACATTTCATATTAAATGAGATGCTTACTAAAATAATAAGTTCCCTGGTTTTTATGTTTCCAATACTCCATTGGGACATTATTTTTTTAAGTTTATCATAAATGAAGCACTAATGATTATTATTTTTGTTCTTAGAAAGTTCTTTATCAGTAATACTCCTGTACTTGTAAGCAGAAAATGGTCTGTTATATTAGATGGAGGTTCTGAACTTTAAATTTCATATAGAAGTGTTGTGAAAAAATTCTTCCATTCCTTTGATGATATTATGTTTCATGAATTTAATAATTAAATATTTTATGACTAGAATTTAATCATGGCTATGACACATATTACTGAACTTTGTTTACTTTCTTTTCTATAGGGACACCCTGGTTTAATTGGATTGATTGGTCCTCCGGGAGAACAAGGGGAAAAAGGTGACAGAGGACTCCCGGGGACTCAAGGTTCTCCAGGAGCCAAAGGAGATGGGGTGAGTACAGTGCAGATGGTTCTCCCACTTCATTAGATCAGCACAAATATAGTTGCACAGTCACACATTTTTTCATCATAATCACTGCAATGCTTTAGGGCACTCTTATTGTATTCTGCTTTAACCCATGCTGATTTTTAAATATTTTAATAAATTAAAAATATGATTTATTTTGTTAAAATAATAAAAGATACAGTGCTGTAGATGTTTGCACATAATATTCTTGAATACACATCACATGCAAACCTTATTTTGAGAGCTATAGGGATGCCAAAATGTATGTCCATATGTTTTTCATGGTAGAGCCATAATGTGAAAGCCCTATATTGCAATGAATGGCAAAAAGTTTGGATTACCACAAAAAGTGTCTCTTTTATTCATAATGAAAGATTCTTAGGTATTTTTAAGTTTTCAGAGCTTTGTAATGGATGTGGCAAAACATGAAAATGAAATGAACTGAGAACCTGATTATGTTTGATGCTGTTTCTCTCCTAGGGCATCCCAGGTCCTGCTGGCCCCATAGGCCCTCCTGGTCCTCCAGGATTACCAGTAAGTTCAATAGAAAAGAAACACGAGGTAAAATGTCAATCATGTCAGTGCGGTCTACAGTCCACACTTTCACCTGCGTATTTGTCTGTGTGTTTTCTAGGGTCCTGCTGGCCCGAAGGGTAACAAAGGATCTTCTGTAAGTGCTTTCCTAATTTCCATATAATGTTCCATTATATGAAAGCCTGTTGAATTTCCTTCTCACTTCATAGATTTTCCTGTTTGCTTTCTAACAGGGACCTACTGGCCAGAAGGGTGACAGTGGTCTTCCAGGGCCTCCTGGGCCTCCAGTAAGTGTATATTAGCAAGAAAAATACTCTATTAATAGGCAAATGGGTGCAGGCAATTGTTTCTATGGATGTTCATAACAAAGGGAAAAACAAATTTTGCCCAAAATATTGATTTTGTAGGAAAATGCAACTAGTCCCCTTAGGTAATCAATCTACGTGTCAAGATTCATGGTTTAATTGATATCACTCCTAAATATAAAGATTTCTTAATTGTATACTATAATAAACATCAAGTTTTCAAGATACACAGTCTGGTCACATGAAATTAACAGAATATATGCCCACAGAAATATATTTATAACTGACTCCAGATATAAAGATGAAAACTCAGATCCCACGGTGTTTTTTCCTACTGCATATAGTGACAGTGAGACATGAAACAATAATAGTAAGTGCCATTTACTAGCAGTGACATTTCCAAGGTGTCAGTATTAAAGTGTAGACCTATATATAAAAAAATCATATGCTGTCTTTCTGCTCAAGTGTCTCCAACTGTTTGTGTATTGCTTTAGTCAGACTACAGGGCCGAAGCGCAGCATGCTGCCACTGTGGAGGCTTGGAATCCTAAAACAAAGTCTCACAGGCTTGGTTTCCTCTGAAAGCTGTGGGGAAAGGAACTATTTTGAACTTCTAAGCTTATCCATGACATCCTTTTCCTACTCTTTCAACCTTGTCCAGATCTGTGTTTCTGTGACCATTTTTTCTTTTTTTCATATGAACATCAGCATAATGCACTAGACCTCCCAAAGCGATTTCATCTTATTTAGTTATATCTTCAATCATGCAAGTTATGAGAAAGATTTCATTCTGAATTATTGAGCTGAAGGTCAGAAATACCATATGTACATATATGTTGGGCCCAAATTAACCAGTGATGATATGGATTAACTGTTCGGTGTGATTGTACTCTCACATACAGGTAAATTCAAGTTGACAGCATTTACTTCCAGAATAATACAGAATAATATAAATCTATACATGTTTGAATATGATATGGGGCAGATTTTTTTCAGTACTTCAGAAACTATTACTGAATAAATTAGAAAAAATTTGGATAACCAAAGAGCTTTGCACCAGTGTTCAAATCCCCAGAAATTCTGATATCTAGTTGTAGTAATGCTATATAAATCAAGACTAATTTAATAAGTAACAGAGTGACCTATATAACATGTCAGCAAATTTCCAAAATATGTTAATTTACAGATCGTGTACAAGCAATGATCTGATTTGTATACCTACCGCAATATCTCTACTATGATCTTTTAAAAGAACTTATATAAATATATGTCTAAAAATCTTTTCATATATTAGGTGTTATTAGTTTAGCTACTGATTGCTAACCCAAATAATTTCTAAAAAGAATATAATAAGTAGCGAGTAAATTCACAGAATATCCTATTTTCTGAAATGATGATGTTGGTATCCATCCCCTTACAGGGTCCTCCTGGAGAAGTGATCCAGCCCTTACCTATCTTGTCACCCAAGAAGACAAGAAGACACACTGAAAGCATTCAGGCCGATGCAGGTGATAATATTCTTGATTATGCAGATGGAATGGAGGAAATATTCGGTTCCCTCAATTCTCTGAAACAAGACATTGAACACATGAAGTTTCCCATGGGCACGCAGACTAATCCAGCACGAACATGTAAAGACCTGCAACTTAGCCATCCTGACTTCCCAGATGGTATGTCAACAATGACTAAGCGAATGCCTTGAGTTATTCAGCCCCTGAAGTGCCTTGTCAGCTCATTCATTTTTGTTAATATAATTAATAATGTCACTAAATGAAACTAAACCAAATAACTATTACTTTCAGCCTTGTAGATGGAAAAATTAACTTATTTATACCATGCAGTCCAAGAAATGCTTTGGAAAATCCTCTGCAATATCATGTTTCATTAAACTTTGACAAGATTATTTTTGGATACTTATCATTAGCACAGATATATTTGACCATAAAAATGGCTAACAGCATAATATTATATGTGCACAAACATGCATGCAACTACATTTATTTCTAACTTACTGACTTAATGTTAATGACTAATCTTATACTAAAATGATTGCATTAATATTAACTAATACAGATATGTTAATATGATTTAGTGTATTAATCTAAATAATATTTATAAGCTGAATATTTGATCCATGGAATTAGCAAATACAATATGTAAAAATCATGATGACTTGTGGCAAAAATTTAGTTTTCAGAGCTGGAGGGCATTAAGAACAGTGGATGTTCTTGCAAAGGAGCTGGGCTCAGTTCTCAGCACCCACAAGATAGCTTACAACTCTCTGCAATTCCAATTCCAGAGGATACTTGGCACTTCTTCTGGCCTCTACAGGAATCAGCCAGTTTACTCAATAGTAATAATTCTTTACTGTCCATACAGCCTGCAATGCCTTGTGTCTCTCCTGTCTGAGGTATAAACAGTTTGGGGTTTGATAAATAATTGGTAAAGCCATCTAATTAGTAAATTACTGAGTGGTAAATACTTATCCAAATTCTCGGTCTTTCACTTTATTCTGAAGTATGCCCATCTGTCTTTTAGTCCCAGAAAATTGTTGTTTTGCATAATTGATTTCAAATTAATATTAAAATCGATGTATATATAACTCAGTATTTCCAGAAAAGTCAAATATAATTCACAAGTAGCCCTATAAAAGAAAACCATCATAAAACCTTATTATCTTAAGCACAGTTCATTAACACTAAAACATAGTAATTGGATCCTATGTAAATGGGTATCCATGATTCTTAAATCAGTATTTACTTCAAAAGATACATTAGGTCCACTTAATAAAGAGATTTTTACTTTTAACTGGTATCATGTAAGTAAAAAGGTGGTGTGATTTAGCTTAACATATGCTAGAAAATTGCTCTCCCTATTCTTTTTAAAATCAGTGACAGTTAATAGGTTCCTGTTTGGTTCAGAGGACACTGAAATGATTGCAAATGAATGTGACTATGTCATGCATGTTATACACCTCAGAAATCAATAAATGATTTAATCATGCAAAACTAATCACCAGGTGTAAAAATAAGAACCTCTGTTGAGTTATGAACCATGCATGATGTAGAAGTAGAGCTAAATTGAAAAGTACTGTAAATTCCAGAAATGTTGAGGCCCCTGTGGGCTATACTTTCCAATAATCTCTGTATAGTACTCCACTTCATTAATACTTTCCAGCACTAATTAAATGAGAGTATCTTTATTTGTTACATATTTATGAGCATTACATACATTATTGAGCAGTGATTCTAACTACAGGTACTCATATTTGAATATAAAACTAATGGCCTGGAGATGATCCTCTAACTGTATGGATAGGAAAGCACAAGATAGCATATTATGATATTTGTTATGGAAATAATATGAATCTATTGCAATAAGAAGATGGGTCTACTTGGGTTAAAGCAATGCTAGTAACTTTGAAGATTTTATTTTCTCTGAAACCATAAAAAGATCATCAGTCATGCTAAGAATCAAAAGATTATTCCAGAAAAAGGGTGGCAAACATTGGAAAAATTATGATGAAGAAAGACCCTAATTTTTTTTTTTTTTTGGTTTTTCGAGACAGGGTTTCTCTGTGTAGCTTTGCGCCTTTCCTGGAGCTGACTTGGTAGCCCAGGCTGGCCTCAAACTCACAGAGATCCGCCTGCCTCTGCCTCCCGAGTGCTGGGATTAAAGGCGTGCGCCACCAACGCCCAGCGACCCTAATATTTTTTAAACCCCCAAAAATAACTCACTAAGACTAATCAGTGGTGAACAGCCAGCTAAGTGATTTGTAGCAAATTAAAAGAACACAAAACAGTGTCAATGGAAGCTGGCTAAGGAGCTGATAGACTATTCTAGAAAAAAAAAAGATAATTTTGAAATTACAGATAAAATAGTCTTAACTGAGAGACAAATTGAACATAGTACCTATGAGATATGAAACCATTTAACATTCTAATGTTTTTATTATTCTTTTTATGCTTGGGTATTTTGCATATATATCTGTGCATCACATGCATACCTGATGCCACAGAGGGCAGAAGAGGGCAATGGATGCCCTGGGACTGGAGTTACAGAAGGTTGTGAACCTCCATGTGGATGTTGGGAAATGAATTGAGATCATTTGGAAGAGCAGCCAGTGCTCTTAAGTGCTGAGCCACCTCTCCAGCCCTGATACTCAACCACTTTATTGAACAAATGTATCTTAAGAATTCATCCATATATATATATATATATAT
>CABHPR010150077.1:76317-88829 GCA_902168415.1 Peromyscus melanophrys
TATATATATATATATATATATATATATATATATATATATAATTATGAAGGATATTTAAGGACACTGTTAAAGAATGGAAAGAATTAATACAAATTGAAAGAATTGATACAAATTTGTTGTCTATGTGATTCAAAATTATATATCCCTAAAAGTATACAAAATATTAAAGATGGTGTGAGTTCTAAAATCATGATTAATTTTTGTTTACTTGTATGGTTTTCCTAATAATCTTGACTTGTGTCACATGTGAATGTACTGATGATGTGGTCAGAAAAAATGTGAATATTTTTATTACTTAAGGTATTCAAGTTACATGAACAAATATAGAAGCCATTGAAATTTAAAGAACTTCACCTAGTTATATGAAGTATTAGATAATATAGAACTAGGTGATACTATATTTTTCCATGTCCCAATACTAAATGATCAATTTGAGCTTTTTAAGTTTTAAAGGGGACTAGAGTGATGGCTCAGTGGGTAAATCTGCTGCATAAGCATGAGAATGTGACTTTTGAACTCCGTAAGTGCTGGTTATGGATGCACACATCTATAATCCTAATTTTGGCAGGAGAGGAGTCAAGAGGATTCCAGGAGCTCACTAGCCAGCTCCAGGTTCAGTGAGAGACTCTGTCTCAAACAAAAGATGGAGAGACATTTGTCATTGTCCTCCACCCACATGCACATACATGTGCAGATACAAATGCACACACATTGCAAACACATACACAAAAACACTTAACTTCATAATCGGTGGATTGCTGTAATTCAAATCAACATTCGAACTGAAGTAGCAACCTAAGTATGGCAGGAAGAGAGCAAAGGAATTACCACATACCTAATTTATCTCCTAATAACTCTGAGAGAAAATGCATTGTTATTTAGTGAAAGAATAATGTTTTGTGACTCTCCTTATTTACCATCTGCACTCACAGAACACCAAATAATAGTCATTAACATAATCAAGTTTGTTCTACAACATTTCAATAATGGTTTTAATAGCAGAAAGCAGTTCGTCTTAGGATGCCGTTCAAAAAGGAATTGAATTTACCTAAGTTTCGCTATAAAGTAATGTTAAAACCCCAATGAAATGTAGATCAATCACCTTCTTTTGTTACACATGAAAATATGTTGATTACAGAACTGAGATTACTAAAAAGTGATGATACGTGTGTGATTTGGGCTCAAGTGCACCTGATTCTAATTCAAAATGAAGTTTTCTTGTGCATGGATAAGTGTAATGTTCATAGTTGAAAGGGTTACATTTGAACTGAACCCTAAGTGTAACAGGAATGATAGGTATTAAAATGATTATTCCAGAATGACTTTTAGGCTTTCTACAAAGATTTGAATCAAAGGAGACATAAAATAACTCTGCTCAAATATACACTGATATATGCCAAAAAAGCATGAAATTTCATATTTAAAGCATTTCACTTTGACACTGTTGGCTTTCTATATGAGATATTATTGTTTTAACTTCTAGGTGAATATTGGATTGATCCTAACCAAGGTTGTTCAGGAGATTCCTTCAAAGTTTACTGTAATTTCACAGCTGGTGGTGAGACGTGCATCTATCCAGACAAAAAATCTGAGGGAGTAAGTACCAATCTGTTTGGTGGTGGATGTTGTCAGTTCCTGCCATGTTTTTGCAATATTGAACTAAACAGGAAAATTATACTGTCGTCTTTTCATTTATCTGCTTTTCTTACAGGGTAATTAGAACGTTTCATTTGCATAAACATGAATAAGGCACCAAACTGATGTTCACGGTTTACAGACACTTCTTTCCTTTATTTTTTACCCAGATGTATTCTTTAAGCACCTGCTTGCTCTCAAAAATTCTATGGCTTTCCATGACACAGCACAGCTGAATCTCAGATCTTAGAGTGTGTATGGTATTCTCTACCCAATTATTACATGATAGAACTTGCAGCTGCATATTATGCTCAAAGTGCAAATTTTTGTAAAATATTAATCTCTTCTTTAAGTGAACATGTGCCAACTTTACATATATTTTGAACATTTACTCTCACCAAAGAAATTCCTTGATTTTTACCTCACAGTATTTTCACACCTGAGGTGTATCTGACACAGGCAGATACTCAGTATGAAGAAGTGTATTCAACTGACACCATTATACTTTTCTGGTATTTTATAAGTAGGACAATTTTTTTTATCCAGTTAATAAATCTAATTTTTCTTAGTAAGCAACATGGGCAGAAAGAAGAATGGAAACTACTTTAGATAAGTTGCCTAACTCTATGTATGGGAAATCTTCTTTTGAGAAGAAAAGTTAATTCTATGATTTGAGACTGTTTGATGGGGCAGGCCATTCTCTTGAAAAGACATAAGAGGTCTCACTTACACAAGACTTAAGACATCACTTACATAATTTCTGTTCCCTAATAGCTTGTAACATTCTTTTATAGTTAGTCTCCCCCTTTTCTTTATTTTTAGGCAGAAAAAGCAAATGGCTCAATCTTCCTTCCATGAAATTCACAGGCTCTAGCTTGAAGTTTGCTCAGATCTCATTTTGTATAATACAGGGCCCATAGGATTTGGAACACTTTGTAGCCTCCTAATCCTATTGAAATTTTCTGATATATATGTGAACAGTGCTATTCATCATTTTTTTCCCCCGTTCTTTCACAACAGGTACGAATTTCATCATGGCCAAAGGAGAAACCAGGAAGTTGGTACAGTGAATTTAAGAGAGGAAAACTGGTATGTTGTCTCCTCCACATGCAAAAATATCACAAACTTCTTAAGTGAAGCTCCAGTTACGTGTCCTCAGAAGTTGAATGCCAAAACACAAATGATGCCTTGCAGTATGGCTTCTCAGTTGTCAGTCTGTGAGGTCTTAGATAACAATAATATCTTAAAGCCTAAAGCGTTGAATCAAAAAACCAAAAGTATTTCTGAAAAAAAATTATCAAATAAAAGACCCAGTTTAACATCATAAATTATTTTTTCTAAAAGTAGCATAAATCAAAACACAGCACCTATTTAATGTCTCTGACTCCACTTATTTTAATTTCTGTCTGCATGAAACCCAATTATTCTTTATTCCTCTTTTCCGTAAGAACTTATGGAATTGGGGATTTTTTCCCCTCATTGATAGTTTTAGGAATATAGTAAACAGACTGACGGTTCATTTGTATGAAGTCTTTTTTTACTTAAATATTTCTATATGATATTTGCTAAAGATAATGTAAGGTTAAAACCCCAACTAAAATTATATTAAAAATCATTGAAATATGAACTTTTAGTTAATTAGGAATTTCTCAAAATTTCCCATTAATCCTGATAATTAATTATTTAATATTTTAAATGGTATTACTTGCCAGTGGTAATGATTTATACATTTAATCTCCTTACCTATATACACACCCATCCATATTAAGTAATGGCTTGTAGTGAAGGCTTCCATCTGACTTAAAATTTTGTAGTCAGTCATCAAGTTACATGCTAAATATTCATGGTGCATGACGTAGAGCATACATATTTAGAATTGTGTTATTATTTTTATTTTACTTTGTGTAAGGCATATCTCATACATTTTCAACCTCATAAGAATCACCATTCTAATTTTTTTATTAGTAAGGTTAAGTAACTGAATTTTAAGGAAGGAGACTACAGATTTGCATCGTTTCAATCTATAATCTGTATGGCTTTTAAATTTTTTGACTATATACTTTATGAGAACATAAATATTTCAATTATGCCAAATAAAATAATTGATTAAGATGTTACACCATAATAATTTGCAGCTAAGAGTATCTTCCTTCTGTGAAAACAAAGTTATTTAAGCAAATATTTACTAAAATTTTCTATGGCACTATGCTTGATGATTTTGATTAAAAAAAGCTATACATTATCTAAAAATGGACAAATTCACATCTCTGCTGAGAAACAAAAGCATCATAGAAGACCGTGGTCCCTGGGATATTGTTAAAGATTCAGGTAAAGTAGATATATTATAAATTTCTGAAAATCAAACAGTATAAAAACCAACTTTTACTTCACACGAAGATTTCTCAATTTCTCTTATTTTACTATCTTACCAATTAAAAGATGCATAACTATGCTGAAGTATCTCTTGGAGACAGAACATTTGTTTTCTCACAGTACTTACTGATTAGAAAACAAAAAAAGAGATAAAGTGAGTTTGTCATAAATATAGGCAGTATTGTAGTGCCTGAGTTATGGGGGAGTCACAGTGCTGTCAGCAAAGCCCCTAACTCTGGGGCAAGTCACATTTTTTTATAAAGTGATAATCTTCCATTGAGTACCACCAAGCCCTGGCAATAACATTCATGGTTAGTGTTTAATTCTTTATGTCAAGAAAGAAGAAAAGTCTTCATATGCCTTTTCATTCTTTTCTTCCCAGCTTTCATATTTAGATGTGGAAGGCAATTCCATCAATATGGTGCAAATGACATTCCTGAAACTCCTCACTGCCTCTGCCCGACAAAATTTCACCTACAATTGCCATCAGTCGGCTGCATGGTATGATATGTCATCAGCAAGTTATGACAAAGCACTTCGGTTTTTGGGATCTAATGATGAGGAAATGTCCTATGAGAACAACCCACACATCAAAGCGTTGTATGACGGCTGTGCGGTGAGTCCAGCCTCAGTCTGCCTTCTTTCCCGGGTGGGTGTGGGGGCAGGGGAGACAGCCTTGTTATGGCCCAAACCAGATGTCTCTCTTAAAATAGATACTGATTATTATTAGAACTTGGTGCTTATCAGTGACACATCAAGGTAAATTATATTAGAAACCACTAAGGAACATACACACACACACACACACACACACACACACACACACACATACACACACACACACACACACACACGCACACACACACACACACAGAAATACCTAAAAATCTCTTTTGAAGATGTAATAGAAGGTAATATTAGATCATGTGTTACTGTGTCTATATCCAGTGTTTGGAAAATATTATCAACAGTCACACAAATAAAAAAATTAAAAACAACACAATAGTTCCCCAAATCCATGATTTTGAAATGACTGAGGATTTGCCATTATGTCATTTATAGAACAGATGATTTTTCCTGCCTGGCCTTTGGAAAGATCAACATCCTAGCTTTGGAAAATATTTTAACATGTGGGGATTCTATATCCTAGCTAATGCTTCAGCTTGGTGTTAATGACTAGAGACATCTCAGTTGCAAGAAACAAAGTTCATGATTTTAGCAACGTGAGTCTGGTCCAAGAGGAACAAAGAAGAGAAAATAGGGGGGAAGAGGCAATGCTGTGGAAAACGGCCCAGGGTATTGCAGTTTATAAAACTGAAATACAGTAGTAGAAAGGTTTTGATGTTGTCTTACTGATTTGTCACCACTCTTTGGTGGTGTGAACCTGGGAGAATGGAGCCTAAAAATAAGACAAACTAAAGTCTCATGCAGTCGCCAATTTTATTTAGAGCATCAGGCAGTTTGTATTCTGAGGGTTAAGCAAGATCATATGAATAAGTTCATGTGAGTTCAATCTGCAAAGAAACTCAAGGACAATGGCATGCTTGGAAACATTTTTTGATAACCAAAGTAAGCAGCAAATGCACATTCTAAGAACAAACCTATGTTTAGGAGGAATGGAGGTCACAAGACTCTTGTCTTGATTTTTGGAGTTTTCTCACAAGTTCTCAAAATGATCCTTCACACAGCTCCATTGTCAGACCATGTTCTCACATACTTTACTCTGATTTCTCATAAAGTAATTAATTATTTTTTGTGACTGTATATCTAAAGTCAGAAGGATTTCTTATTTATGTAAGGTTGAATAAGCTCATTTCATATTGAATTATGTGTTTGAACTCAGATCTTTTTTAACCATGACTAATCGAGTAATTGGAATAATATAGCGAGTATAATTGTCAACGAAGTTTAAAACTTCATGTGACATCAGTGATAACAAATGAATTCCTACATAGTTATCGGTGATCTCTCACTTTCTTAGCTCAGATGAGATAGTTAACAAAGAAAATAACATGAATTTTAATAATATTAAGTGATGACATAACTTTAATTTCTGCTTAATTTTACAGTCCAGAAAAGGCTATGAAAAGACTGTGATTGAGATCAATACTCCGAAAATTGATCAGGTACCCATCATTGATGTAATGATCAATGATTTTGGTGATCAGAATCAGAAGTTTGGATTTGAAGTCGGTCCAGTTTGCTTTCTTGGCTAAGATTTGGACGAAGAGTCTATGAAACCAACAGAAGAAGTACCTTGGTACTTGCCGCCAACCCAGTTCATGCCACATGCAAGTTTTGAATGAGGACAGTAGAGAACATGTGTTTAGGAAGTATGAACGCCTGCTGGAGGCGCAGTCAGAGGAAAGAAGTCCTGATAGTCATAACCATGTAAGATAGTGTGGCTGAGATGGCAACAAAGCTGATTCTTGATCTCAACCATCATCTCTCCTTTTCCTATTTGGATTTCTTTGGTGCTGTAGAAAAAAAAAAAAAAGAGAGAGAAAAATATATATTCATAAAAAAAACCCATGGTGCTCATTCCCACCCATCAAAGATATAGTAAAAGTGTGTTTAATAAATTGTAATTATTTTATGTACAGTTCTACACTGTCATTCATGTGTCCATTTCCAAAACTTGCACGTGACTCTGAATCCCACCTAGCTCTCACTTCATGACAATTGTGGAACTGTGGTGACAATAAATACAGTGTGACAAAGACTAAAGTTGTAATTTCTGATGACTCTAATTCCCTTCCTTTGATTAATAATAAAATGCCTTTGTATATGTTCATGTTGAAGAGTTCAGTTATTTGATGGCACGAACAAATTACACTTGGGGCCAAACCCAGACTTTCAGGAGCACACGCCAATCAATTCTTTTCAGCTGACAGTAACTTGTTGAATTTCAGCCAAAAGTCTCATGCATTTTAATGCTTAATTTGGTGCTATACCTCAGATATTTTCTTCTCAGAACCCAGATTTCACAGAATACTTGTATATATGAAAAACAAGAAAGTTTATATTTTTGGACAGGAACGTATGTATGAAAAACTATTTTTAACGTCCACCCAGTAAATAACTTTGTGTACAATTATTTCTCTACTTAATCTTCTCTCATTGTCTTCAGTGTGCTTCAATAATGTCAACTAATATTAAAGATGGAAACTAAGCAAATGTTTATGAATTTGTGCAATGTTAAATTTTTAAACAATGAAATTTTTGAGTCTGATCTAAGTGGCATAGTAATAACAGTCCCAGATATAATTTTATTTGCCCAACAAATACAATTCCTTTCCTCTTAAGATAATTATATTCCACATTTGACCAACCTAGTAGCTAAATACATATGGGTGGGCTGCTTTAAAAGTCATATTTATTCAAAACAGTCAATCCCTCTCCTTTTTCCACTAAGGTATTTTCTTTTGCATAGCTTGAATTAGCAGTAAAATTTTAAAATCACCAACTGAACTTTGTATCTATTTTAAATAATATATGTAAGACTTGAAAATAAATGTTTTATTATAATTTCTTATATGAAGTGTTAAATTAATTGATACCAGATTCCACTGGAACATTTATTAACTGATAATTTATCAAAAGGAACATAATCTGTAATATTGACAATTAAAAGTGAACATTTGTAATTCAGAATTTCTTTATTTCTGAAACCAAGTTTGTAAATGTCCTTTGGAGGAGGGAGATATGAATTTTATCAATAAATCAAGTCTTGTCTACCTGGATTGGTCATTTTCTTTCTTAAACAGGTTGCAAATCACTCTCTTCTACAGAAAGGCTTTTGATTGTCATATTTGACCATCCAGATGAGAATTCTCTGACATCTGCATGTTAGTCCTCAAGGATACGTTCTCAAATGTATAATGTAGTAAGCAATGCATGGCAAGCTCTATTTCTAAGAAAGAGATGTTATATTTAGTATTTCAAAAATATTCTTACAAGCAAATGTTTTACAAATTCTCAAATGTGTTCATGATTTCAGAACTGAAAATATTTTCCAAGCATTTTATTTAAAAGTATTAAAATCACAATAAAATAATATTTATCGAGGAAGGTTTCTTACATCAGATAATTTATGTGAGTCAGTATATATCAATGAGAGATTATGTTGCTTATCAACTCATATGAAAGAAGTTGTCTTTTTAAATGAAATAAATTTGGCACTTAAGAGATTGCTATTCTTTTCTTATATGAACATTATTTTCTACATGACAGCAGGATTTTTTTATCTTCCTTGGGATTGATTTCATCTGGAAAATAACATTCTAGTGTATAAAGCACATTTATTAGCTGCTATTTGAATAAATATAAGTTATTGGAATAAAAAATACAGATGATCATTTTAATCTTGCAGAAGAATGGGTCACACCCTAACACACAGGACTTTTGGCATAATTCTCTTTCAGAAGTTAAATTATAGGCCCCAAATAAAATGACAGTGGATTATTTTGAATGAATCAACATATTTCATCAAATATTGTTTTGATGAAACCCATCACAAATTATAAGGATATTTGGAGAACTGATTATTAATTGACATTTCTCCAATATGTACATGAAAAAAGTGTTTCATTTCTTACCTTGTTTTGGTATTAGAATCTATTAGGATTGTTTTTAAAAAATTGAGAAGGCTCTATTAAATTTTATTCATATGTGCACATAAGATTTGCCAGAATTTTTCGCACAGGAGCTTCTGCTTCTGTACATTTTAATTATTTTTTCTTTATGGCTCAGGGCATAAGGAATCACAAAGCTGTGTTGGTAAATATTTGTCACTATCCCTTCTAGTCATCCTGGTATGGTTGGTGATAAAATTATTTAGAACGCTGTTACTATGCTAGAATTAAAGCATCAATATACATATAATTTACAGAATGCCTTATGAATTTTATACCTCTCTGTATAATTTTTTTTTTTTTTTTGGTTTTTCGAGACAGGGTTTCTCTATGTAGCTTTGCACCTTTTCCTGGAACTCACTTGGTAGCCCAGGCTGGCCTCGAACTCACAGAGATCCGCCTGCCTCTGCCTTCCGAGTGCTGGGATTAAAGGCGTGCGCCACCACCGCCCGGCTTCTGTATAATTATTATTACAAATGCCAAATGAATAACTCCTAATTGAGCCTCTTCCCAGCGGCTACTTCTACACCAACTGCAAGCATGTGAAACAGACATAAGAATGCAAAGGTCATTTTCTAAACTGATCCCATGGTAAAAATGTCTTATATACATGAATTTTTTTTTCTGAAAACTTACATGTTTTTAAATAATACAATTCAGGAGAATGGTCCTGAATCTTTTTTTTTTAATTCCATTTCACAGTCTTCTGCATGGAGGATAATTGCACCATATTAACTAAATATCTAGCCCATGTCATCTAAAGAGCAGTAGCTGCTGCTACAGATTTCCTGCTACTACTGTTACCCTCACAGTATCAGTTCCTAACATGAAGCTGAGAACACTCCCACATGACACACACAGTCCAGAACTTCTATAAATATTTAGTTGTTCAGAAGTTAATCCTTACACCAACCTGCCATTACATAGTTCCAAACTAGCAGAGTCTTGCCTGTCAGGTTAGAAACAACAGGTTATAATAATAGCAAACCTTGTCACGAGCCATGTGAATATGCAGCAAGTTCATACTCATTAGAAAAAGCTCCATATCTCTCTTCCTTGTACCAGGATGTTTTCCTTTCCAGAAGGATGAGTTTAATAGGTTCGGGGCTCTCTCAACTTCTATATTTGGCTCATCCCATCTTCTGGCGCTGGCTGTAACATTAGCCATAGCTTGATGCACTTACAGCCCAGAGAGCCATGAAGATTGCAAGGTGATATACCGTGAAGTAACTGACAGAAAAAAATGTCCTGAATGCAACATTACAAGTTCATTAATTGCTACCTATCAACCCCTAGAGAAGCTTCAGTTTTTGTCTTATCTAAATCCAGTAGTCAATAATTATGAGGAAATTTGATCAGGACAAAACAGAATGACAGAAAAGTTACAGAAACATGGTTAAGTTTTCTCTTCAAAAACTACAAGTTGCCATAATCTCTGGAATGCTTTCTCACTATAGCTAGAACTTGTTTAATAGCATCCTTCCATTGACAGGTCTGTCTGCAAGACTATTGACAAGAAGACAGACATAAGGTACCCAGCTCTATTTTCAAATTACCTTTCTATGTCTCTTATTAAATAGATTTTTAATTTATCTATGTCTATAGTTAAATAAAGAGATAGACAGTGTTTCCATAATAGAAAGATTCATATTTTAAAAAATGATGAGTAAAGTTTACATCTTTATACCCCTTCTATCCACTGGCATTCTATCACACACTGTGACCAGAAAGTAATCACCAAATTCACTAGCATGTAATACCTCTGTTCTAAACAAAATATTTGAATGTTTTCCCCATGGAAGGGAATAGTTCTAGAGCACAAAAGAAAATGTATCTGAAATGAAAGAGAATTCTTTGATCAAACCTATGTGGGCTTGACTTTAAATTTAGTGGAGCAAAGATAAACGTAGGAAAAATACTCTCTCTGGCCTCCTTGGGCACCTACTCACACAGACATATACAGATACACATTATTAAAAATAAGAAATAAATAAATAAAGCACAGTTTTAACATTGACCATGAGAGAATTGTTCTTTTTAAAATATGGCTTATCTTTAGTTTGATAAAGTTGCAGAAATGGATTTTATCAGTTGTAATAATGAGATTCCTGACACATTTCTAGGAGAAAATATTCTAAAATTCTGGAAGACACCATGTTTCATAGGTGATTTGCATATGCTGAAGATAAATGCTACTCTTCATGCTTAATTGTGGTTTGGGGTCTCAATTATGACTAGTCTTTGAGAACAAGCAACAACAATATCCTATTCATGTCTTCAAATTAGTTCTTTTCATATAAAATCTTCATCTGAAAGACTTAAGAAGAGATGAATCATCAAATGAACATAAAAAGTTATGAACAGTTCTTCATGCTAACTCTAGGTAACTTCATTCAAGTACAGCATCTGGAAGCAAGTTCAGTGGCAGCCATAGCGAATCCTCACCAGCTACTATGTGAGCTTCTCAGCAAAACCCTCAGTGATGCAAATTCTTCAGAATCATACACATTGTTATGAGAAGCATTAGTATTTATGAAGTCTCTGAGTTGTCTTTATGTGGCACGTCTGTTAAACAAAAGGAATGACATGTTCAGATCATTCTGTGTTTTTGGAGAGTCCGAAGACCCAGTCAACTGAGGGAGAAATAAGACAGCTTTTATACTTTATCCCTTCCTGTGCATTCAATCATTTCTACAGAAAGTCTTTGTTTTATCAAATGCTTTGTCTGAGAGGAGCCATATGTAACAGTCTCAGGAAGTTTGGGGAACAGAAAACACTAATGTCTAATTAGCAATGAAGGGCTTTCAATAACCCATGAATATCCCTTTTCTGTTCTTTTTTTATTTAAGTTTTTTTTTATTTTACATACCAACAATAGTTCCCCCTCCCTCTACTCCTCCTGCTCATCCCCCATCTTCCCCCCCCCACCCAACCCCCATCCACTCCTCAGAGAGAGTAAGGCCTCCCATAGGGAGTCAACAAAGTCTGGCATATCAAGTTGAGGCAGACCAAGCCCCCCTCCACTGTATGGAGGCTAAGGAAAGTATCCCTTTATTGGGAATGGGTTTCAAACAGCCAGTTCATGCACTAGAGATAAATATTGGTCCCACTGCCAGTGGCCCCACAAACAGTCCAAACCACATAACTGCCACCCACATTCAGAGGGCCTAGTTCAGTCCCATGCAGGTTCCTCAGCTGTCAGTCCAGAGACAGTGAGCTCCAACTAGCTTAGGTCAGCTGTCTCTGTGGGTTTCCCCATCATGATCTTGAACCCTCTGATTATATAATCCCTTCTCCCTCTCTGACTGGACTCTGGGAGCTCCACCCAATGCTTAGCTGTGGATCTATGCATCTGCTTCCATCAGTTACTGGATCAATATTCTTTGATGACAATTAAGGTAATCATCAATCTGACTACAGAGGAAGGTCAGTTCAGGTACTCTCTCCACTATTGCTTAGAGTCTTAACTGGGATCATACTTGTGGATTCCTGGGAATTTCCCTAGCACCAGGTTTCTCCCTAACCCCATAATGGTTCCCTCTATCAAGATATCTCTTTCCTTGCTCTCCCTATCTGTCCCTCCCCCAACTTTTCCATCCTGTTGTTCCCTCATGTTTTCTTCCCACCTCCCCTTACCTCTAACCCCCTCTCCCCAAGGTTCCCAATTTACTCAGGAGATCTTATCTATTTCACATTCCTAAGGGGATCCATGCATGTCTCTCTTAGGTTCCTCCTTGTTACCTAGCATCTTTGGAGTTGTGGATTGTAGCCTGGTTATTCTTTGCTTTACATCTAGTATGTCCTTATCAGTGAGTACATACGGCATATTTCTTTCTTGGTCTGGGTTACTTCACTCAGGATGTTTTGTTT
>CABHPR010150078.1:0-17330 GCA_902168415.1 Peromyscus melanophrys
CCGTAGAATGTTTATTGGTGATTGTCAGATTGACTGACTAGCCTGCATTCAACTTGGATAGCAACTGTCAGGCCTGGGCAAAGAAAACGAGCGTAGGGAATGTCTGACTTACGTGTTCGGCCGATGTAGAGTCGAGGAGTAGAAAGGCCCTCTGTGGTCAGTGTCATATGAGTCTCCCCTGATTCAGGGTCCACCACAAACCAGGTATCCTGCTTCCGGCCTGTGGAGGAGGGGAGTGAGCCAACTGTCAAGACAGTGTAGGAGGGGGTGTGTGCCCTTTTGTTCCTGGCCTAGCTGGCCTGGCATGACCTAGGTCCCCACTCCTACTGGCTGGATATGGCCTCCACAGACTGCAGGGATACTCACCTGTGTAGAAGACCCCATCAGAGCTGCGACAGGGAGAGGCATGAACCAGCTCCGGGATGGTGAATGGCAATTTCTGAGAGGGAAAGGGTCCAAGAAGGGGATAAGGGCAGAAACATGCAGAGCAGTTGCTGTGCCACACTCTCCCAAGGTCGACCAAGAGCAACCTATTCACTGGGCACCTTCTCTTCTCCATTTCCCAGGGGACGAAACTGGGGCTTGGAGAGGCCCAGTAACTCAGCACATGACACTCAGGTAGGGCCAACATCCTTAGTCACTTTTCTATAAAACCTCTTGAAGAACCACAGAAAATCCCACACTGGGTACCAAGACACCACATAATCCACTTGATTCCACCTGATGACCTCTTCCAAAGAAATGAACATACGCACATGCACACTCGACACAACAGAGACACCTGCACACCCACACAGACCTCCCCACCCCCCGACAGGCTTTAAAACTCAGTGGCCACAAGACTCAGTGAGATTGAAGAGCTATTTGGACGCAGTGTTGGTGGTAAATGGGGGTCTGCCCTCTCACCTTCCCTGGCTTGCTCTCTCTCTCTCTCTCTCTCTCTCTCTCTCTCTCTCTCTCTCTCTCTCTCTCTCTCTCTCTCTGGAGTCAGGAATCAGATCCCAGTCTGTGTTATGTGAGTGAGTGCCCTGTATTCAGGTTTCTTACGGGTTTTCACAAGGGACACAGAGTGAGGTGAGCATATGCAAACCACCAACTTTCAGAAACAGAGCCATTCAGCTGACACACATGCATGAGCAAGCTCAGTCCAGACTAACAGAACTACCCAGCCTAATTTTGAGGTTTGGGGGGTTTTAAGTCTTTGAATTCGTGGGTGATAACGTTATTTAGCAAAAGCTAACCAATACAGTTTTCACCTTAATGCCCTCAGAGTCCTGGAGATGCGCCCCCCCCCCATACACTCAGAGGTCTGATATTCTGCTCTGCAGACACAGCCAGGACCCCCCCACCCCACACACATACACTTTAGCAGACAGCTTTCCATAGTGCTCGGAGCCCCGTCTTACAGCTTCAAAGGACATCCCACTCTGACACACTGTCCTTTCACCCATTGGCATTCTGGCTGATGGAGTCCTGCCCACACCCATCCCAGGCAGTGAGGGGAAACAGACCATCAGCCCCTGCTGTTTCTGGGTTCCCAAGATGTACAGGCTGCCATCAGCTGGGTCAGAGAGAAAGGCCGTTCTGTGGAGCAGAGAGGGACATGGGGAAGGCTAGGTGCATAGCCCTGGTTTCATGAAGGTCTTGTCCCTCCACCTTCTCAGCTAGCAGGGCCCATCCTTGAGGGAGACACCTTGGAGCAGCAGGAATCCTTTCCACATTATGTAAGACTAATTCTCTTCCCTAAAACCCTCACATGTGCCCCCCCAAACCCCTCACACAACTATGGTTCCCCCTGACACTCTCTTTAAGAGGTCCCAGTTCACTTACTCTGTGACATACATTGGTCCTTGGATGATGGGGTCTGCAGGGACAAAGACATGGAACTTGAGTCTTTTTTTGCCTCTATTGAAAAGCATAGCTAAAACATACCAGCATTTACCCTGTGCCAGATGCAGAGCTCTATGGGTAGTCTCTGCCATGCTACTTTGCCCCAGTTTGTAGGAGAAGCCATTGAGGCTCAGAGAGCTGAAGTGATTTTTCCCAGGTTCACACAGTTCGTAAGCCAGACATTGGTTTGCTGGACCCTAGTGTCTGTGTGAGTATGTGCGTGTGCACATTTGTATGCATGCGTTCGTGTGTGTGTGTGTGTGTGTGTGTGTGTGTGTGTGTGTGTGTGTCTCTGTGTGTGTGTGTGTGAGGGTCAGAGGTGTCTTCTTTTCTTCGAGACAGCATCATCCCATGAACTTGAAGCTTACTAATTTGGCTAGACTGGCTGGCCAGGAAGTCCCACAGATCTTCCTGTTTGTGCCATTCCGGTGCTGTGGTTGTTTTTTGTTTTTGTTTGTTTGTCTGCCTGTTTGTTTTGTTTTTGTTTTTGTTTTTTTGGGGTTTTTTTTTTGGTTTTTCCAGACAGGGTTTCTCTGTGTAGCTTTGCACCTTTCCTGGATCTCGCTCTGTAAACCAGGTTGGCCTCGAACTCACAGAGATCCGCCTGGCTCTGCCTCCCGAGTGCTGGGATTAAAGGCGTGCGCCACCATCGCCCGGTGTCTGTCTGTTTTTTATGTGGGTGCTGGTGACCCAAACTCAGGTCCTCACGCTTGTGTGGCAAGCGCTTTACCAACTGAGCCGTCTCCCCAGCCCGTTAGTGCTCTGTTCTTATCTTCTACGCCAAGGTGACTGCCCACTCCACCACTGAGAGACCCGAGGAGAGAATGGTAGCTAGCCTTGCTCACCATCCCTCAGTGTCCACTGCAGGTCCCCCGTCTGCTTGTTCAGTGCGTGGAGACTTCCGTCCAAGGTAGACACGAACAGAAGGCTCTCTGGCCTGAGGGTCTGGACCTGGAACGGAAACGAAAGTCATCTCATCTGAGGGTGCCGGGACCACCTTGCCTTTGCCGCAGGCGGGAGCGACTATGACTTCTCTGGCTGAGGAGACAAAGAGAAGAAGAAAGATGAACTTGACCTTATGGGGTGGGGGGCAGTGACAGCGGGAGCTGGGGGAGCTGAGGGGACTTTGACCCCCATTTCCTCCCTTTCCCTTCACTTCCTTCTGTCTTCCAAAGTAGAACAAATGTGCGTGTGCGTGCGTGCGTGCGTGCGTGCATGCGTGTGTGTGTGTGTGTGTGTGTGTGTGTGTGTGTGTAAGGCAGAAAGAAGTCAATGTCAAGTATCTTCCTTGATCACTTTCTACCTTATTTATTGAGACAGGGTCTCTCACTGAACCTGACTGGCTAGTGTGCTCCAGGGATCTGCCTGTCACCCCACCACTAATCCCAACCTCTGCCACCCAGCCCTGGGGTGACATTCATGCCCATAGTCATCCGGCTTTTATATGGGTGCTGGTGACTCAAACTCAGGTCCTCATGAGTGAGTGGCAGACAAAAGGGCTTCCCTGATCCATGCAGTCTCCCTCTGGGACGGGACCTGAGTGTCCTGGCTGCACAGATCAGGGAGACTGGGGCACAGGACGGCCAGAAATGGCACAAATGGGACATAGAGTCTCCTCCAAGATGTGGATGCCTCTCCTTAGTCACAGGTGTGCCTCTTTTCAGAAGACCCTTTCTGTCTCCCTGGACTGGCTCAACTGCTTTCGGCGCCAAGCTTTGTAGTCCCCCTAACGGCGGCGGCGACAGGAGGGAGGCCTGGAGCTACCTTCTATCGGGCTCCTGCTGGACTCACTTGCCAGCTCCGGGCCCTCCTTGAGCAAACAAGGTGAGGCTGAGCTCAGAGCAGGAACCCTAACATCCGGGTGGCCCAGCCGCACCCCTGCGAAGGCCACATCCTGCTTTAGGACCCTCAGGTCTGGGGTGGAGCCAGCGGTCTTTGCTGGAGAGTCAGGAGCCCACCAGCTCGACTCTTTTGGGCCTCAGTCTTGCCGTCTGCAACATGACACAGAGAAGGACTGTCCCAAAGAGAATTCTGTTTGCTCCTTATAGTGCTTAAAATACTGCTTGTAATTAGCTTTCTGTTATTGTTTCGTGAGACAAGGCCTCCTCTTGTAGCTCTGGTTTTGCCATGTAGAGCAGGCTGACTTTGAACTTTTGACAATCCTCCTGCTTCTGCCTCCAGAGTTATGGAATTAGAGGGATGTAATACCATGCCCAACATTAACAGCTTTTTTTAAAAACCAGAAATTAATTAATTAATTAATTAGTTAATTGTTCTTTTGAGACAGAGTCTGTGTAGCTCTGGCTGTGCTAGAACTCACTCCGTAGACAAGCTGGCCTGGAACTCAGAAATCTGCTTGCCTCTGCCTCCTGAGTGCTGGGATTAAAAGGTGCGCACCACCGCTGCCCAGCTGAAAATTTTAAGAATCCAGATTTTTATTATCATTCTCATTTCTAGTCTTTTTTCTAGAAATGTCAGATCTGGACATACCAGGCTCCCATTATTATTTGGCAATTGTAGACGGAGCCTGAGCTGGGAGAGGGGCCCCCAGTGTCTAATTCTACTCTATCCCTTTAGCTGGGATTGAGGGGTGGAGAAGGAGAGAGACTCCAGGTGGGATGAACACTTGGACCCCAGGCTGGCCAGAGGGAACTGATCAGCTCCCAGCAGGTGGGGTGGACCAGATCTCTCTAGACTTGAAGATAGACCATTTGTCCTGGAAGTTCTGAACCTGAGGGTAGGGAGTGGTGGTCCAGTCACACACAAAGGGAAGGGACATCATAAAGCTCCAGAGATTGAACCATAGTTTCACAGCAGAAGACCCTAAATTGATCATACTTTTCAAGAAAACTGGGTTCTCAAAGGGTTTTAGAGCCTGACTTTAAAACAGTCTACTGTCTCCTCCCCACAAGCCCCTCCCCATCTCTGTTGCAGAAGAGGCTGGCTTGGCACATCTTCCCAGGTAGGTTGTAAGAGGCATCTCCAAGTTTATGAGGGGTCCACTCGCTAGCGGTCCATTTGGGCGATCTGAGCCCAGGGGGAGGAGGGAGAGGCCTCCCTCCTGACCAGCTACATCCCCAATCACCTGGCCCTGCACTCACCTGTGGTCCAAACATCCCCAGCAAAGTCACAAGCTGCAGCAGGAGCCCTGAGGGAGACCACAGTGGGGACTCCCAGGCTGGGCTTGCCATAGCCTGTGGGCAATCCCAAAGTCAGCAGCTCCCTCTACTCACTCGGTGGCTCCAGGTGACAACTGAGCTCTTTCCACAGGGAGACTCCGCCCCAGGCAGAGCCAGCTGGGGAAGCAGAGTCTTGGCTGAAACCTCACCCAGTGGTGGCCCCCGCCCTTCCCACGGCACCTACGCCTCACTCAGTCCCTTCCACCTTGGCACCAAACGTTGCCAGTTTGAGCTTTCCTGGGAGGGATTTCACTGAGGCCGATGGTGGAGGACATACCAAGGTCTATGCTGGCTCTTTTGTTTTATTATTATTTAAGGTTTACTTATTTTATTTTATGGTTTGTTTTGCTCGCATGTGTCTCTGTGCATCATGTGAGTGCCTGGTGCCCAAGGACGTCAGAAGATAGCGCTGGATCCCCTGGAACTAGAGTTATGGATGATTGTGAGGCTCTGTCTTGTAGGTGCTGGGAATCAAACCCAGGTCCTATGCAAGAACCAAGTGCCCTTAACCATCTCTCCAGACACTGTGCAGATTCTTCATCCTTTCTTACCAAGGCAAGGCTCAGGCTCAGAACTGGAACTAAAATTCAGACATCTGACCTCAATGCCTGTGCTCTTTATTACTTTATTATTTCTTCATGTGGCTGGCCTCCACTGAGCGGTTACGAACTATGAATTAACTGATGGAGTCACTCATTTGTCCAACAAATTGATTAGGCTACCCCGCTGAGCAAGACAGAGAAGTTCTTTGTCTTTGTAGAGCTTATAGATTACATGGTTAAGACATCAGAGCTGGGCAAGGTCAGGAGTTCAAGGCCATCCCTGGCTACATAATGAGTTTGAAGCCATCTTAGATGCTACATAAGACCCTAACTGAAAAACAAAGAAGGACAAACGAACAAAGACACCAGACATAAAGAGTGGAAGAGAACTGTGTATGGCTGTAACCATTTTAAAAATAAAATATTTCTGTGTTGTATGAATATTTTGCCTCCATATGTATCCGTGGCAGAAGGATCAGGAATTCAAGGTTGCACAGTGAGTTCAAGGCCAGCCTGGGCTACAAGAGCTTCTGTTTCAAAAACAAAACAAACAAAAGATGCCACTGGTCACCTTCTCTATGCTTATTCCAGGGTGTGGAATGTCAACCCTGTCTGCTGCTCACTTTACCACACTCCCTTGGCCAGCTCCTCCCCATCCTCCTTACCTCCTAAACCCGGAACAGTGCTACTCCAGGCCTCTGTACACCATATCCCTCAAATTCCGTTGTCTCCTACCTGCAGCTAGAACCCCATAATTCTCCCCACACACTGAAATGAGTGATAAATGGCGCTGGTGGCGGTGCTGGTTACTGCATTTAAAGGTCACGGTCACAACAGAACCCAGTATTAGTTTTAGGGCTTTATTAGGAGGAAGAAGGGTGGGGCAGAAGAACCAGGCCTGGAAAAGGAGTGCATGTGGTGAGAGGGAAAGATGGTGGGAGAAAGACAGAGCAGAACAGAGAGAGGGAAGGAGGGGTCTGAGTCACGGCTCTTTAAAGCGCAGACTGTGTGACCACGCTGCATGTATGTGATCACCAGTGCACACTGATGACATAAGACGAAAGACCCTTTGCTTAACTCCTGAACTGAGCATGTGCAGTCATGCCGCTAGAGTGAGGGCAGAATTCTAACATTCTTTTTTGCTTTATTTTGCTTATTATAAAAAAGTGAGTGAACAGGAATAGGGGCGTTGCTTCTCCTGGAAAAACTGCTTCCAGCTGACTTGGTGGGCGTCGGTTGGCTCTTAGGGGGATAGGGAAGGGGAGCTTTCGAGGTAGACAGGCGTCCTAGGATGGTGGGCTGTCCTGCTGCCTCAGAGCTGTTCATATTTCTTGGCTTGGCACTCTGGCTGCTTTTGTGTCTGACAGGATGCTGGTGAGATAGAGGAAAGCTTAGAAGAAAAGAATTTTACCTCCAGGGAGGTCCCAGGGTGAGGAAAGGGGAGTCCCAGGACCAGCAATTTGGGTTGCACTTATCTGAAGCAGATCTGACCTGTCCAGATGAATTCAAGCTGATTTCTGGAGCTTACAAAAAATTTGAGCATATTAAGAAGTAGCCATGAGAAAATTAAAGTCTTGGGCTGATGAGCATAAATTCTGAACATATTAAGAAGCAGCCATGAGAAAATTAAAGTCTTGGGTTGATGACCATTGTAGTGTTTGGTACTCTGCTTGTATTGGTTAGTGTTAATGAGAGAGACAGAGAGATTGGAACATGTTTTTAATTTTTTTAACCTGAGATAAGCTTTATCAGAGACAGATTAGTTTAAGGCACCTGTTTCCTTTACTAGTTTAGCATCCAGGAGACACAGGTGATTAATTGTTGAGAGCATTTAACAGTAATAGATGGTTATATTAAAGTCTGTTTTTGTAGAGTCCAGACATTTTTTGGGTCTGGGGGTGTAAATACCTTTTAACTGCTACAGTTTCTTACTTGATGATCCCTGGACTCCAGCTCGGTGGTGGTCCTGTAACAATTAGCTGAGCAGTTAATTAGAAGAGGGAACCAGGAAGAGAAAAGCTTGTGGGGTGAGAACTCATTCTTTTGGAATTAGGGACAAGACAGAGAGCAGGACCCTGTCTGTGTGCATGAGGAGGAGAAGCCCTGCTGACAGGTCTGGAGTGAGGCACATGGAGGGAGCAATGAAATGAAAGCTCCTACCTTAGCTGGAAAATCTTTTCGCGTTAAGTAACCCTGAAAGTGCAATTAAGTCTGGGGAGGCAGGTAAGGCTGTCCTCCTACCCTGACAATAGGGAAATGAGGAGAGGTGAGACCCCAAAACTCCCCAGGACTGGGTAAGTGGCTCCGGTGTCCAGAAGGAAGGAAATGGATTGCTTCCATGCTGTGTTCTGGGTTCCCTGCGAACGAGCCTGTGGCCAAGCCTAGGTCTGCTGGAGGTCTTAGTTTGATGCTCCCATGCCCCTCGGTGCCTCGGTGCAGTCAGCTGACCAGTTGTCTCTCTAGGTGGCACTTTGAACAAGGCTCAATTGATGGCCTGGCAGGGCACATACTAGCCCATGTGCAACCCCCCCCCCCCCCACACACACACTTAAAATAGGGACCCAATGGCTTTCGGGAGGCCAGTCGGACAGCGTGTGCCAGCACTTGGCAATTCTGTTCTCAGGCTTTTCCATCCTCTCCCCTGGTACACTTTAAATGCCACAGCTAAAACTTCCGCCTCTGGGGTCAGGAGCCTTGCTCTCCAGATGCTTAAGTTTTAGCCCTAACGTCAGGGAGCTCTGGGAGACAAGAGACAGATTTTATTCCGCGTCTTGAATTTTTTTTTTATTTTTTTTTAGCTAGACTGCTGGTTTGAGGACAGCTTTAGAAAGACCTGCCAGGAGGCAGGATGTAAACTGATCTCTGGCTAAAGAGCCATCCTGATTACTGTGATCCCCATGTGGGTCCTGATCGTCAACTTATTTGCATGCATCCTAGCCTGCTTCCAGACCGGTCTGTGCTTCTCAGGGCCCCTTGAGAACGAGTGGGAGGAGTTAAGGTGAGAGCCTGATACTGGAGAGCGGAGAGCGGAGCACAGAGCGGAGCACAGAGCGGAGCACAGAGCGGAGCACAGAGCGGAGCACAGAGCGGAGCACAGAGCGGAGCACAGATAAGGTTCTCTGGAGTCAGAGATTCCTTAGGTTTAGGGATGCAGGTGGTCAGGAGAGAGTCAGAAAGGGAAAGGGGCTTTAGCACTTAGGTAAAAGCGTGGGGATAAGGTAACTCTTTTCATTTGCCCATTTGCTGGCAGAAGTTAGATAATTCCCGTGTAATATCAGGGTTGAAGCAGCCATTATGTGGCCAAATTTACTGGTATCTGGGGACATTTAAGGCATTTACCAGAGGAGGAATGGAACCACAAGAAGGAAGCCCCCACATCCTATGGCTGCAGCCGAGAGAGAAAAAATAAAAAAATTAAAATAAAGAAACGGGATCAGACTCTAGTCCCAGGCATCCCCGAGGTTAGAGAAGGATTTATAAATCAGCACAGGGACCCCCTGGGGGGTCTGACAGCATTCACCTCTTCATCAAGAGAGAGAATGAGTTGAGGCCTGCACAGCCTGAGGACCACCCGGGGGTCTGGCACGAGGAATACATCTCAGGCTACAGTCTCGGGAAATGGGGGGGGGGGGTCCGGAAAGGGGGAAAACTCACCAATCTGGTTGGCAGGTGTCATGTGTGGGTCCAGCGGCTGGGCAAATGAAAAAAGCGGAGCGGGCAGTCACAGGTCCAATGAACCTTGATATAGGTTTCTGACACTCAGCCCCAGACGCAGAGTGGCAGAAGAGCCCATCCAAGTCTTGGCACCAATGAAATGAATGATAAACGGTGCTGGTGGCGGTGCTGGTTACTGAGTGGAAAGGTCACAGTCACAAGAGAACCCAGTATTAGTTTTAGAGCTTTCTTAGGAGGAAGAGAGGTGGGGGAGAAGAATCAGGCCTGGGAAAGGAGTGCATGTGGTGAGAGGGAAAGATGGTGGGGAGAGACAGAGCAGAACAGAGAGAGAGAGAGAGAGAGAGAGAGAGATCTAGTCACGGCTCTTTAAAGCGCAGACTGTGTGACCACACTGCATGTATGTGATCACCAGCACACACTGATGACATAAGGCGAAAGACCCTTTGCTTAACTCCTGAACTGAGCATGTGCAGTCACGCCGCTAGAGTGAGGGCAGAATTCTAATACACCTTTACCTTCTGTCCCCAAGTTTCAGAGAACAAGTCTCTTACTTCCAGAGGCCCCCAATACCGCCCCCTCCCCCCTCCGAGTTTCTTTGTATAACAACTCTGGCTCCTTGGAACTCACTCTGTAGACCAGGCTGACCTTGAACTCACAGAGATCCACCTGCCTCTGCCTCCCGAGTGCTGGGATTAAAGGTGTGTGCCACCACCGCCCGGCTTCTTTTCTTTTTTTTAAGATTTATTTATTATGTATACAGTGTTCTGTCTGCATATATACCTGCAGGCCAGAAGAGGGCACCAGATCTCATTATAGATGGTTGTGAGCCACCATGTGGTTTGCTGGGATTTGAACTCAGGACCTCTGGAAGAGCAGTCAGTCTTCTTAACCTCTGAGCCATCTCTCCAGCCTTTCTTTCTTTCTTTCTTTTTTTTTTTTAAAAAAAATTATTTGTTTTTACATTCTGACCAAAGTTTCCCCTCCCCCCTCCCCTCCAGTCCCCCTTGTTAGGATTCTGTCGCTCCTCCAGCTGAATGGCTGCACATGCACAGTTCAGTAGCTAAGTAAGAGGTCTTGCATCATCAGTGCGCTGTGTGATAGCGGAAATGCGTGCAGTGTGGTCACGCAATCAGTGTTTGCGTGGAATAGCTCTGTAAGCCCACCTGCGCATGTGTACGGGAATCCTTAAAAAGCCGGACATAGACTCCTCCTCTCTCTTCTCTGTTCTCTCCTCCCCCTTCTCTCTCTCTCTCTCTCTCTCTCTCTCTCTCTCCCCCTCCCTCCCTCCCTCCCTCCCTCCCTCCCTCCCTCCCTCCCTCTCTCTCTCCCTCTCCAGGCCTGGTTCTTTTGTCTCCCCCCACCCCCAATAAAGCTCTGATACTGGGTTTTGTCATGGCTCATGCCTCATAACCTTTCAGCACAGTAACCAGCGCTTATCATTTTTCAAAAGAACACCCCTCCCCCAGCCCTTACCTCCCCTCTTCCCAAACCCCACCCCTACCCACTCCTCCTGCTCCTGTTTCTCCCCAGAAAAGGGCCAGCCTCCTATGGACAGCAATCAGTCTTGGCATATCAAGCTGCAGTGAAACTAGGCTCCTCCTATTAAGGATGGATGAGGGAAGGGTCCCCAAAGCAGGCAACAGAGTCAGAGACAGCCCCCACAAGAAGACCAAGCTACAGGTCAGTCCCACGCTTGAGACTAGTTTGGTTGGTTCTGTGGGTTTTCTTGTGGTGCCTTTGACCCTTTAAAGCTTTTTTGTTTGTTTGTTTTGCTTTGCTTTTTCTGAGACAGAGCTTCTCTGTCTAACGGCTCTGGCTGCCCTGGAACTCGCCTTGTAGACCAGGCTGGCCTCCAATTCACAGAAATCTGCCTCCCCGAGGGCTGGGATTAAAGGCTGTGCGTCACCACCTCTGGTGCCAATGGATTCTGTGTTCGATGTGAGAGAACAGCATCACGTGTGAGGACTACCACAGCTTCAGAGGCCTGAGGTGGAGGGAAAAAAGCACCAAGGTCAAACAGATGTAAAGTCACCAGTGTTCCTGCCATTCTTCTTTGTTCACTCGGTTTTAAGCCTCGAGTTCACCTTTATCCTACTCTTACATGCCACTCAGATTAGAGTTGCTATTGCGGTGATCAAACACCATGACCAAAAGCAACTCGGGGAGGAAAGGGTTTATTTGATTCACCTTCTAGGTAACAGTCCATCACTGAAGGAGTCAGGCCAGGAACTCAAGTGGGGCAGGAACCTAGAGGCTGCAGCTGATGAAGAGGCCATGGAGGAGTGCTGCTTACTGGCTTGCTCATCATGGCTTGCTCAGCCTGCTTTCTTATAGTACCCAGGACCACCATCCCAGGGATGGCACCACCCACAATGGGCTGGGCCCTCCCCCATCAATCACTAATTAAGAAAATGCCTTACAGCTGGATCTTATGGAGGCATGTTCTCGATTGAGGTTCCTTCCTCTCAGATGACTCTAGCTTGCTTGTATGGAGTTGATATAAAGCAGCCTGCACACTGCTTCATTGACATCTGGTTGGCCTGAATTCTTGCTATAATCAGCTCATATTGCCTAGGCTCATCAGAGCCCTGGCTGGCTGGTGTCCTGCCCCAGGTCCTCCTAGGTGGACTAAGGGCTCATGGGAGTCCACTTCTTCAGAGAATTACTTGCCTTGGGTCAGTCGGGGCTGTGTTGCACAGCCCTGCATGTACATGAATAGCATAAGAGCATGGAGGGTGTGTCCCTAGTCACAGAGTGAACCTACGCACACAGAGGTCCTCAGCTGGGATGATGTCACTAGGTTTTCCTCACGACCTTCTAGAGAGTTCTTCCCTACGCGTCACTAGAACATGAATCCCTGCCTCAGGCTCTGCTTTTTCAGGTTGAATCAAGATGCCATGTAACCACAGCTAACCGGATTGCCCCACAACATGAGATCTCTTGAGAAAATGTGCACATTGAGGTTCCAGAGCCTGGTAAGGTGGACTACAGATCATGACAACCTGCTGCATATTTTTTTGTTTGTTTATTTATTTTGAAATAAGGTCTCTTTACTTAGTCCTAGCTGTCCTGAACTCACTCCATAGACCAGTCTGGCCTCAAACTCATAGAGATACTCCTGCCTCTGCTTCCTCATTGTTGAGATTAAAGGCGTGCACTACCATGCTTGGCTCGCCCGGAACTCTTTTTTTTTTGGGGGGGGGGGGGGGTGGCGGGGAGGGTTCAATACAGGGTTTCTCTGTGTAACCGTCCTGGCTCTCCTGGAACTTGCTCTGTAGACCAGGCTAGCCTCAAACTCACGGAGATCCGCCTGCCTCTGCCTGCCGAGTGCTGGGATTAGTTTTCGTCACCACTGCCCTCCTGCTGCATATTTTATGAAGAACTATGAGGGAGGAGCTCCAAGTGGTGCACATGAAGAAACGAGGAAACAGATACTATGTTGGTTTAGACATGCATTGCGCATGTGTGTGGAAACCCTTGGCTGTGGGGCTGGAGAGAAGGCTCAGAGGTTGAGAGCTCTTGCAGAGGACCTAGGCTCCATTCCCGGCACCCATGTGCCGGCTCACCATGGCCTGCAGAATCAGTTCCAGGGATCCTGCACCCTCTTCTGGCCTCCGCTGGCACTGCATGCTAGTGGTGCAGGCAAACACTCAACCACGTTGAAAGAAAAAAACATAAAACAAACAAACAAACAAACAAACAAACAAACAAACAAACAAACCCAACTACCTTGGGTGTGGTTTGTTGCCTTGTGCTGAGCAGTGCCCATCCCCTCAATCCCCCCAGCAGTTGTAACTTCGTCACAAAAGCCATCTGTCACCTTAGAAACTAAGCCAAGCTATGTGCGGCTGGACTCCGCCTTTTTATTCTCTCTACTGAGCATTTGTGTGGTTCTGCTAAATGTGCTCAGATTAAAAGTATTTCTCTCCAGGTGTGGTAGTGTATGCCTTTAATCCAAGCACTTTCGAGGCAGATGCAGGTGGATCTCAGTGAGTTTGAGGCCAGCCTGGTCTACGCAGTGAGACCCTGTCTCAAACAGACAAATATTGCTCATGTAGTGAATTTGCTTGGCATAAAATGGGGATTACAAATGAACTGGAATAAATGATTTGCACATGTGTGATGATAAAGTCAAATGTATTCTAAAAATATCTTAAAATTTAGAATAAAATTAAAAAACAAAACAAACAAACCAAACCCAAATCCTCTCTTGGGTTCACGTCCTGGACCCACAGTGCCTGTGTTCTCCTCCTGCTTTCCCCTCGCTGGTTTTTCTCCATGCCTGTGATCTTGGTGAGACCAAAGTTGAAAGAGTAACACACTTTCAACCCCTGGGGCTTCTTTTCTTCTGTAGAGGAAAAGCCTTTCTCAAATTCAAGAGAGGCTGCTTACAGGGAAGGGATGAAAAAGTAGAAAAAGAAAATATCTGGCTTTGGAGTCATCAAAGAACTCAGTATATAAATCTAGGTTTTGAGAAAATGACTGATGAGACGAGAATTGGCTGACTATACCTACCTCCCCTGCCCCCATCTTATGGTCCTGGAGATTTAACTCATGGTCTCCGTGAGCATGCTAGGCAGGAGCTCTACCACTGAACTTCACCCCCAGCCTCCACATAGACTCCTGCTGTTTTGTCATTTACCGAGTGTGGTAAATGGATGAGAATGGCCTCCATAAGCTCATATATTTGACTGTGTGGTTCTCAGTTAATGGAACTATTTGGGAAGGGTGTAGGTGTGTGCCCTTATTGAAGGAGGTTTGTCAGTGGGGTTAGGCTTTGAGGTTTTAAAAGCCCACACCAGGCACTGTCCCTCTCACTTTCTGCCTGCTGCCTGTGGATCAGGATATAAAGCTCTCAGCTACTGCTCCAGCGCCATGCCTGTACGCTTTCTGCCGTGATGATCATGGACTAACCCTCTAAAACTGTAAGCGAGCCCCTAAATGCTTTCTTTTATAAGAGGGTGCTTTGGTTATTGTGCTGGATAGTTTTATGTCAACTTGACACAAGCTAACGTCATCTGAGAAGAGGGAACCTCAATTTAGAAAATGCCTCCATAAGATCAGGCTGCGGGCCATTTTCTTAATTAGTGATTGATGGGGGAGGACTCAGCCCATGGTGGGTGGTTCTATCACTGTGCTAGTGGTCCTCGGTTCTATAAGAAAGCAATCTGAACAAGGCATGGGGGACAAGCCAGTAACTAGCACCCCTCCATGGCCTCTGCATCAGCTCCTGCCTCCAGGTTCCTGCCCTGCTTGAGTTCCTGTCCTGACTTCCTCTGATGATGAACGGCAATGTGGAAGTCTAGGTCTAATAAACCCTTTCCTCCCCAACTTGCTTTTTGGGTCACAGTGTTTCATTACAGCAATAGAAACCCTAACTAAGACAGTCATGGTGTCTCTTCACAGCAATAGAGCAATAACTAAGACACCTAGTTGGTGACATTGTTAGAGCAGTGGTTCTCAACCTTCCTAATGCTGTGACCCTTTAATAGAGTTCCTCATGTTGTCGTGGCCCCCAACCATAAAATTATTTTTGTTGCTACTTCATAAGTAATTTAGCTGCTTTTATGAATCATAATCTAAATATTTTTTGGAGTTAGAGGTTTGGCAAAGGGGTCATGACTCACAGGTTGAGAACCACTGTGTTAGAGCAACATCAAACAGATTAAGACAGAGATAGGCAGATGATAAACAGATAGATAACTAGAGGGACACAGAGAAGGACATGGACAGAGAAGGAGAAAGACAGAATTAGGAACAATGCAGCAGAGACATTGAGGAAAAGAGATGGGACTCAATGACACCATGGTCATCTTAGGGGATACCAGCTAGGACACACAATGTTCCTGGCACTGTGTAAACTGGGTGGGACTTAAACACACCCTAGAGAAAGCCTGGAGCAAGCCAGATGGTACCGAATTTCCTCTACCTGACATAAAGGGAGCTTAAAATGAAGGTTAAACTTGTATTAAGTCTATACGAAGAAATGAGTTTAAGGGCTGGGGTGGTGCTCAGTGGTTCTTGTCTAGCATGTATGGGTGCTGGCCTGGACTCCATCCCCAGCACTGCAACAAACAAGCAAACCAAAACAAATAATGTTATGCCCCCGCCCCCACCCCGCACCTGAGTATGCACCCTAAAGTGTTCCTAATATACACATGGCCAAACGTCTGCAGCCACAGACCCAACCAGCTGTGGAAAAGAGGGTGGTCGGATCCCCAGGAGCTGAAGTGTTAACTGCCTGACGTGAGTGCTAGATACTGAACTCAGGTCCTCTAGAAGAGGAGCAAGTGCTCTTAACCACTGAGCCATTTCTCCAGATCCCTGAAAATGCATCTCCACTGAGCATGCTCAGACGTTTTTCCTGTCATTATTCCTTAAACAATACACTAAACAGGTATTCACATAGAACTTACACTGTATATGTATTATAAATTAGAGGTGATTTTAAGGTGTATATGTGTAGGTTATATGCAAATACTAAGTCATTTAATATTATTAACTTGAGTTCCTGTGGACGTCATTTTCCCTGGCGATCTTAGAGTCAGTCTTGTGGATTCTGAGGGATGACTGAACATACATCAATAGCTTTTAAAATGGAAATAGAAATTGGAATAGTGTTATAAGTGTAATAAAGAGAACATGCTTAGGAATGGATTGAGCTAGGAAGGCAGAGGATTATGTAAAGAATATTGTAAACTTTTATGAAGGACTTTAACTAGGAACAAGTGGAAAGATAACTTCTCTGTGTGGGGAGACTTAACCTAGCTAAAACATCAATTCTCCCCAAAGTAAAATATCAGTATAGTGAAATTAAGGTTTTAAAGGCTAAAGATCACTGGAAATAGTAATGATTAGTAATTAGTAATGATTTCTGGGTGTGGTTGTGCACATCTTTAGTCCCAGCACTTGTGAAGGAGAGGCAGGTGAGTTCCAGGCCAGACTGGTCTACATAGTGAGTTCTAGACCAGCCAGAGCTACATAGAGAGGCCCTGTCTTTAAAAAAAAGGAAATGATTGAAAATAGTTAAGGAAAGTGAAAATGAAGACTAGGGAGGGGGCTTGGGGGCTTGTCTAATTAGGTATCAGAACATATGGTGAAGCCATAATATTAACATAATTTTAGCACACAAACTGTGCTAGGGAAACTTACGCTTGGGTAGGAAGTATCCTCAAATAAAGCTCATGTGTTAAAGGGTTGGCCCCCACCACTAGAGATTGGGTACTAAGGACTCTAGCCAGGCTATTATCCCATTGGTGTGTTTGTATTGTGTGGTGTTACTGGAATAGTGGAGACTACGAGGTGGAAGCAGTTGGAGGAAGTAGTCACTTCTGTCTTGCCTCACGGGAGGCCTCTAGTGGTAACATCTCAAACTGCTTGCTTATCTTTCCTTTTGAAGGAAAAACTTCAGGCTGCTGTAATCAAGAAGACTGGTCATCCTGGGCATGGGGTGGGAAAGGAGGGAGGGACAGGGGCAGGGGGTAGAGACCCTGAGGCACCAAGGAGGCTGTGGCAGGTCTTATTATGTTGTATTTCTTGATGCTGATGCATGGGAATTTTTTTCTGTGTGTATTTCTATGGTGTGGTAGATCCTGTGCCTGAGAGCCAATTACCACATTTTTAGACATTTTATGAGTGGTTGGTTAATCACGGCTATCGGGGCATGGAGGCACATGCCTACAGTCCCAGTGCTTGGGTTCAGGCTCAGGCATCAGAGCTGGAAGCCAGCCTGGGTTCCTTAATAAGACCTTGCTTCTAAATAAATAAATAAGTAAGTAAGTAAGTAAATAAATAAATATGAATAAATAAATAAAATAAATGATGACCAGCTGGACGTGATGGTCTAGGCTCAGCACTGGGGAGACAGAAGTAGGCAGATCTCTGAGTTCTAGGCCAGCCAAGTCTGGCTAGATGACAAAACTGAGTTCCAGAGATGATAATAAGTTCACACATTATTTGGAAGCAAAATTATAGAGCCAGGCTGGGACCTTAGTGTACCCCATTGCAAACCCCTTCCCCCATCTTTTATTTTTTTATTTTTTGA
>CABHPR010150079.1:0-11805 GCA_902168415.1 Peromyscus melanophrys
TATAGTAGCACATACCCTTAATCCCAGCACTTGGGTGGCTGAAGCAAAAGTATCTGGAGTTCTAGACCAGCCTGGACTTCATGATGAGACCCTATGTTAAAAAAAAACAAACAACCAAACCAACCCCAAACAGTAATGGTTGAAACTTGGTCATATCCTGAGTAGAGGTATATAATGGTACACTTTCTGTATAATGGTACACATTCTGTGGAGTTAATGGAATTATGCCATAGGAAGGTGCTCAGCTATGTTAGTGCCCTTCACCTGGCACGTTTCCCGCCCCTCTTTCTCAGTACCTCTCTCCCCAGTGATCTTGACTGTCTCTAGGACCAAACAGCTTCCCCATCCACCTTGGGTAGACTGCCCTTCTCGCCCTGGAAGAACACCCTGTCATTCACTTGACCTTCCTTCTGGTTGTTTCAGCTTCAAACTGTTCCAGGCTTCCCCATCCATGCCAGCCAAGTATGTGGAGGACAAAGACAAGATGCTGTCTCGAACCTTGCTGCTGGTGGAGCTGGCAAATGAGACATGGCTCGTGACTGGGCGGCACCCCTTGCCTATCATCACTGCAGCCACCTTCCTGGCATGGCAGTCTCTGCGGCCCTCGGGCCGACTGACATGTTCTCTTGCCCAGTTTTGTAAGTTGGCAAATGTGGATCTACCCTACCCGGCTGCCTCTCGTCTGCAGGAGCTCCTGGCTGTGCTGCTCCGGATGGCCAGCCAGCTGGCCTGGCTGCAAGTACTGAAGCTCGATAAGCGGACTGTGGTGAAACACATCGGCGACCTTCTCCAGCACCGCCACATGCTCGTCCGCATGGCCTTTCGAGATGGACCAGCAGAAGTGGAGACCCAGAAGCCACAGCAGCAGGGGCAGGCACAGCAAGAGGAGGCGGGGGATGGTACCTTTGATTTGCCCAAGAGGAAACGCCCCGCCAGTCCCCCGCCTCTCCTCCCACCCTGTATGTTGAAGCCTCCCAAACGGACCCATCCCACGCCCTCCGTTTCTGTAGTGACTGGAGATGAGAACATTTCTGACAGTGAAATCGAGCAATATTTGCGCACCCCTCAGGAAGTCAGAGACTTTGAGAGAGCCCAAGCTGCTAGCCAGGGAGCCATGAGTGTCCCTAACCCCCACTGATAAACATTCTTCAAGGCGTATTCAATAATTCTGACTACAGTTTGTTAATAGGCCTGTCGTGTTGCAAGAAGTAAATGTATGTGACCCTTGGGATATTCCTTTCTTATTTAAAGGAACCAAGAGTAGCAGTTAATTGGACCCAACGCCCTAGAGAAGTTGGGAGGCGTGTGGAATGTCTGTGGGTGGGAAATCCTGTCCTTGGTGCAGACGGGCAAGTTGGCTGTCTCCAGTCTGGGCTGGATTCCTCCTAAGACTGCTGAAGATGTGCCCAGCTCTCTTCTGCCTCGGTGTGACGTGAACGCATTGCTGCTGTTAAAGAGCTGGCATTCCTCATGGTGTCAAAAGTCACGTGAGCAGGAGCGGCGACTCCGGTTCAGTTAGGTTCTAGTGGTCTTACGCTTTCATAAGCTCCGCTACACCGTTAACAGAAGGACCACGGGTGGACTATGGCTGTCGCTCAAAGGGCTTTGCAAGACTTTAATATATTAAAGCAGAGAGGCATCTGCTAGAAAACATTCTGTTGTATAAAACCAGAACTTTTAAAACAGGTTTTCTTTGGCACTTCGTCGTCGTCGTCCCCCCCCCTCCCCGGCATATTGCAAAAAGCTCTCCAGTGCTAAGTAAGGCAGGGTATGTAAAGAGCAGCCAGCATGTGTGGTAGAGTAATACAAAGCTTCGCCTCTAATACTGTCTGTGCAGCAAGCATAAATAATGGGACCCATCTCAAGGAGTGTGGATTCTCCCCCGCTGTGTTCTCTCACCTGACCAGACCTGGATTCCCTACTGCTTCACAAGGCCCAAGGATTCCTCTCCTTCCATGTGGTTCTGTAGTAGAAGGCATTTTAAGTTGGGGAAAATGGTTGCTGGGATTTTTAGCGAGTAGTGAAAGCAGACTCTTGGGCAACCAGGAACCAGGTACTGCCTCAGAGTCTGGTTGGGTTTCAGTGAGTTGGGAGATGGTTTGGCATTTTAGGTTTCTAACTGGAGTTAGAAATCGGATTATTACCATGGCTTGGCCACAAGAGCCTCATGGAGGCATTTTTCCTCAGTCCCTTGGAGATGGACAGCTGAGAGCAGGCAGTGGGCATTGTAATTGAGCAGCTAAGTGGAACCACTCTTGAGACCATGGTACAGGTGGTGCCCAGATCCAAACAGCAGCTCCCTCCCCTTGAGTCTTTAGGCACCTGGCGACATCGCTTTCTCAGGTGTTCAGGTTTTGTTGTGGAAGACTTATGTACCACTCCCTAGGGATCATGTCTCCCTAACTGTGCACCTCTCTCTCCCACCTGCCCCTCCCCCTTGCATAGTTGATCTGAAAAGGCAGCACCTGTTATTCCCCCGGCAGGGCACCTGGCTCGCCTGCAGTTTCCCAGGCCAAAACTGAGCTAGAGGCCTGGGATCTTGGCAGTCACACGGTGCCTCCTGAGGCTAGTGAGGAAAAGGCAGTTCCCAGGTTTCCTGAGCCTACCTGGGCTGCGCTTTTCCACTCTGTTTACGGGTCACCCCACAGACCGACGGAACTTTTACCCCTACCTGGGAGGGCACACCAAAAACTTGACCATCAAAACTGGTCTAAGCTGATGTCTGGGATTGTCTGTCGCTACTGCTGAGGGATAGTCCACCAGACAACCGGCAAGCATCTGCCTCTCCCTTCCCCAGCCTGGGTAACTAAAGATGGTGAGCCCAGGGGCAGCCATCAGCACGGCCACCTCAAACCTACACATCGGTAGACAGCTTGGGCCGCCCAGGAGGATCTGGGAGTAACAAGCCAGCCTGTGTGGCCGGCCCATCCTAAATCTGGCCCGCCTCTGCCCTAGACGGTGGTCTCGCTCTTCCAGAGGCCGGTCTTCATGCAGCCTCCCGCTATGACCTCTGCACCACCGGTCACACTGGAATCCTCATACTTGCCCCCCTTGGGGGCGCCGTTCAGACTGCTGGTGTTGAGCGGGTATGAGCGGCGCTTGCTTTCCCGCTCCAGTGCGCTGCCGCTGCCCTTGAGGTTGTCACGGCTGGCACAGCGGCGCTGCCCGGGGCGCCCGGTCTCGGAGATCGGCGCTGCGCTGGTGTCGCTGCCCTCCGACGGCGTGAGCATGGCCTCACCCTCGAGTGGGAGGCCGTCGCCGGGGCTATTGCGGCTGCTGCCCGGGTAGCTGTCAGAGGGGCTGTTGTGCAAGCTGCCGCTCTCACTGGACAGCAGCTCGGGAGCTCCCGGAGACGCGCCCGCGCGCAGCGCCTTGAGCCGGCTCTTGCCGCCAGTCTCTCCGGCTCGGTGCCCCTTGGCCCGACTCTTGTGTACTCGGCGTCCGTGATGCAGGTTGTTATGGTGCCGGGGAGCTAGGCTGCCACGGGAGGCCGTGGGCTCTGGCTCTCCATCCCCGCGGGCAGCCACGCCGGCCTCGCACACCTGACTCTGAGCTACCTGCAGATTGGTGAGTTTGCACGGGGGCGGCGGCGCGCGGCCACTGCTGCCACTTGGGGAGGACTTGAGGGAGGCTGGTCCCTCCCCCAACACTGGGGATCCATCCTCCGCAGCCGTCGGCAGGGCCCGGGGTGGGGCGTGGGAGGCCGAAGGTGAAGCAGGAGGGCAGCAGGCGCGCCAGGAAGCCCGGACATCCCTACGCCTGGCACAGTGGTGCGTGAAGACAAAGAGGCCCAGAGCTGAAGCTGCCACACCATAGAGACAGCTACACACCACTCCGGGCAGCCAGCGCTGAGACACGGCCAAGGCGCCACAGGCCCACATAGCCAGGTACAGGAAATGTGTGGTCATCAGCGCCCCCAGCTGGACTCCCGGAGAATAGACGCCATCACCAACCTCTGGGGGCGCAGGTGTCCCTACCCCTGCGCTAACTGTAGCCAAAAGGGAACCAGAGTCACTCAGGAGGACGCCACTGCTCCTGAGCCTGGTGGAACCCCTCAGGTCTTCCCCTGGCTCCGGAGAGAGCCTACTGTTACCCTGCTTAGGATTCTGGGCCACATGACCCCGTAAGTGTAGGCCCGCACACAAGAAGTAGATCCAGGTGATGGGCAGAATCAACGCCACCGGTATGTAGAAGGCACCAAGGCTTGGACGCCACACCAGCCAGCAACTAGGGGGAGACAGAGGTATAGTGGATGAAGAGTTTGGAGAGCCCTGGAGGTGGGGCACAGGCTGGGTGGTTGATGAGGTAGGACGTGGGAAGTAGAGAGGTGAGGCAGGACCTGGCTCAGTCAGCATGCAGGGGGCTCTCTGGCTGGGTGGAACAGCGGGCGGGGGGTGCTGGTGTGGAGGTTGGGGCAGGCAGATGGTGACGATGAGGCAGGAGGGAGTGGTGCTCACTAGGGACTGTGGTCCCGGTAGTTGTGGATGTTGACCGCAGCGGTGATGCCGCAGATTATGAGGGGGATCCCTCCAGCAATCAAATAGAACCTGGGGGAGGGCGGGGTTTGAAGGTCAGAGAGACGGAGCGCTGGAGGTAAGAGAACCAGGTGCTCGGAGCCCTTGAATTGATGTCCCTATCATCTCCTCTGTCCCCTTAAAATCTGTGTGATTTGGGGAGGTGGGGGTAGGGCAGGGATGTAAGGCCTCCTAAGGGAAGGGCAGCTTCTTCAGAACTTGGCCAAGAACTGTTCTAAGGGACAAGAGCCAAAATTGTTCTCTCCAACCTTAAACAGTCTGAGGGAGGGATGTCACGAAGGTTTTTAGGATTCCCACCCAATGCCCCTTTGGTGTCAACCCCTTTCCCTATCCTTGCCACACCTGTGAAGCTCGTCTCTTGCCTTTGGAGAGAGATCTCCAGTGATCTTGTACTCAACCCCCAGACACCCCAGCTTTGCTACACCTATTATCGGGTCTTGAGGCCCCTCCCCATACCCGAGAGCTGACTGCACTTACCGGAGCATGGGGCGAGGACCAGGTGGGGCTGCATCCCCTTCTTCTGGAGGGGGTGCCCTCCAAGTGAGCTCCTTGTGGAGGACCCGAGCCTTTACCCCCATCCAGAGCAGCGTGGACAAGGAAGAGTAGTGCAGAGTGATGCCCACCTACAAGGTCAAGGCACTGAGGCTTGGGACCTGAGCTGCTGACTGGGCTACACCCTGGAACGTCAATGGCCGTGTATGTTCCCACTCTCCCCATGTCTCCAGCATCCCACCCAGGTTCTCATCAGACTGGTCCCTGCTGGTGCCCTCTCTGCTTCCAGCCAGGGCTCGCTCTCTCTCACACCCCAGGGATCCTCCAGGACCCAGACACAGCAGTCTGGCTGACACATGACCGCTCCTCCACTGGGACGCCCCACTCTCCACTTGGAAACTCCATCTCCAGTGATTTTGGAGCTAGTTTGACCATTCCTGTGACTCTACACATCACCCCTTCCCAACCCTACAAGGCTAGCACGGAGAACAGAGGAGCTGAGGGCTATTTCCATAAACCTTATTCTTCTTGCTCTGCCCCCTCTTCCTCTGAAGTCACTCAGTTTGGAGTCCCTATCCCCTTCTTACCGCTTGGCAAACCATTTGGTAGTTGGTGAGAGTGATGCCCCCCACGAAGACAGCAGAGGTCATGGCCATGTGGAAACACAGATTCAACAGCATGTGCCAACCCTTCCGGGACACGTGGATGGAGCTGCCCCGGAAAGAGTCTTTATTAATGAGCTGTCCAAACTCCTACAGCAGCAGTTCTCAACCTGTGGGTCCAGACCCCCTTGGGGGTTGAATGACCCTTTCACGGGGATTACATATCAAATATTCTGCATATCAGGCATTTGCATTGTGATTCATATCAGTACAGTTATGAAGTAGCAATGAAGTAATTTTATGGTTGGGGGGGTCACTGTAACATGAGGAACTGTATTAAAGAGTCGCAGCATTAGGGTGGTTGAAAACCACTCCCCTACAGTGTCTTGAGACCACTGGGAGAGCCAAAAAAGAGAAAGCAAATGATCTATAGGCATGTGTATAAATGTGCTCCAGGCCATGGGAAAGATGTCCTTAATCTCCCCCACTTCCACCTCCCCACCCCCAAACTGTGCTCTTCAACCCCAGAGCCTGGCCAGGTCATGTGGACCTGCCTGAAGAAGAAACATCTGCCAGCCTGTGGTGAGGGCCCCCCTCCCCACTCCCTCCTCCCTGGAGCAGTGCTCACCTGTGGTTAAGAATGTAGGTGATGATGGTGGAGAAAAGGCAGAGGAGCAGCAAGGCCGTGCAGGGGTAGACAACGGGATGCAACCCAGCTTCAGAACCTCCTACCTCCCGAGGGAATGCACTCAGCTCCTGGGAAAGGGGGGGGGGGGGGTGAGAGGGCTGAGCAGACCCTGTCCGTCCCTAAGCCACTTTCCCTTATATTGACAACTGCCTGCCTTGGACCTGTATACCTGGATGCTTCAGTGCATTTGGTAGATAGAATACAAGTATGAGGACAGTCACTCAAAAAGCTGGCCTCAGGAAACGCTGACGGCCTCCCTTCTAGCGTTCTGCTTCTCTGGGGACTTCTTTCTCGATGTCCAGTTGAAAATTCAAAGATAACACTGGCTGCTCTTCCAGAGGACCCAGGTTCAATTCCCAGCACCCACACGGCAGCTAACAACTACCTGTAACTCCAGTTCCAGGGGATCTGACACCCTCACACAGATATACATACAGGCAAAACACCAATGCACATAAGATAAAAAGAAATAAATCACTTTTTAAAAGTTCAGATGAGCTAAGAGGAAGATGGCTGTCTGCGATGGACTGTGTGTCTGCTCAGTATCAGCAAAAGCTGGATGAGGAATGGGATAGGGAGCGGATGACTACACATGTTCCCAGGTTGCTTTTCTTGATTTTTTTGGGGGGGGGAGGTGAGTATTCAAGACAGGATTTCTGTGTGTAGCCCTGGCTGTCCTGCAACTCCCTTTGTAGACTAGGCTGGCCTTGAACTCACAGAGATCCACCTGCCTCTGCCTCCTGAGTGCTGGAATTAAAGGCATGCATCACCATTACCCGGCACCAGGTTGCTTTTTAAGTAGAATTCAGGTCAAAATAGGTATGGTGATACATCCCTATTATCTCAGCACTTGGGTGCTTGGGGGCAAGAAGATAAGCAATTCAAGGTCATTCTCAGCTTGGGCTGGGCTACGAGAAACCCTGTCTCAAAAACCAACCAACCAAACAAACAAACAAACAAACAAACAAACAAAAATACCAAAAACATAGGCCCTGAGGGCCAAGCTAGATGGCTCCAGATCCATCCTGAAAGATGGAGAGGCATGGACGAGGCTAAGGGTCATTTCCCATGAACTTTGACATCAACAACGCACAAGGCTGCTGTCCTTCCTGTATTTTCTTGTGGCTCCAAGTGATCAAAGTACCACCATCCCTGTCTCCCACGCATGTTCCCTTGCCTCCTTGCCTCCCTGCATCTCTGCGCGCGCGCACATACACACATACACTCACACTCCCCCCTCTCTCTCTCTCTCTCTCTCTCTCTCTCTCACACACACACACACACACACACACACACACACACACACACACACACTCCCCCCGCCACCCCATTCTACACACCATGAGCACAGCCACGTTGCCCAGATGCTGGCAGTACAGGGAGCTGACATTGGGCTGGCTGAAGCGGAGCTTGCAGCCTTCGGAACTCCAGCCCCCGGGCCCCTCCTGGTTCCACCAAGCTGCCATGGGGTCAGCTCCTTCAGCCCAGTGCCGCAGTGAAACAGCCACCGGCTCGGTCAAGTTCCCCACGCCGCAACCACCTGCAGGGACAGGGAAGTCCACACAGACACACGAGGCTGTGAGGAAAGCTGCCGAGAGAGTGGCAAAGCAGAGCAATCCTGCTGACCTGGGGACAGAGCTAGATGCGGTGTGGGTGACAGTCTACCCAGGGAGACTCAGCCAGGGAGTGGGGATGGGGACGGGACAGGTGAAACCATGGGAGTCCTCCCCACCCTAGGTGCCCAGTGAGGTGTGGACACTGGCTGCAATGCTAACCCAGAGGGAGGGACAGGCCAAGTGAGGAGGAATCCCTGGAAGGAACAGTTGGCATCTGGAAAGAGGGATGGATGGGGTCAGGAGAAAGCCTGAGGAAGGAATTAAGCAGAGCTACATGGGAGAAAGTGCCTGTGACATGGATCATACAGCCCCCACCCTACCTCCACATCGCTCCATTAAAACAGTCATTAACCCATGCGGTTGACAACATGGAGTGACCCTTCCTCTGATGACTATCAATCCAGGTCTCAGAGGGACTTGAGTTTTCAAGGCAGGCCTCCCTGGCCCCTAACTAGGTTCAGATGACATCGTGACTCCGCAGTCCAGGCACCTTGCACTGCCTCTCATGTCTAAAGACTTGGTTCAGCGCCTGTCAGCTGAGGTGCGCACTCTTCTTAAGGGCGAGGACCCAGCTGTCTGGTGTTCAAGCATACCTCGGCCCAGCAGAAACTGACACATGCTAAGTCCTTAACAAGTGTTCCCACCCAGACTGGAAAGAGCCCATTTTAGGAACAGGAAAGGAGCCCAGGGTAGTGACGGCACACAGGACCCTGCATGGCATGTAAAAGAAGGTAGATATTATAAATCAGTGATGCTTGAAGGGGCTCTGGTGTGCACAGTGGTATTTCCAGAAGGCAAACTGGGTGTTCTATGTCTGGGATATACAGTGTGGGTCCTACTGCAGATGGAGATTGCCTGGTGAGCAAGCCCAGACTTTGGAAGGTGGAAGGAAAGAGGGACTCAGAAAGATACGTGTGGGCAGGTAGTAGTAGAAGAAGTGTTCCTGATGGGACAGACCAACTAAGGACAGGGTTACAATGATCCACTCAGCTCCTGGGGACCAGACCACAAACAAGGCAGTGTATCCTTCTCTTCTGCTCTGGTCTCTACCCTCAATGCTGTGTCTGGAAGTCCTGACTACCTCTTGGGATTTATTGTGCCAGCCCCACCTCTGACCCCAATGCCACAGCTGTCTTGTCTTTTAGGACACTTCTCTCCAGAGCTGCTGGCCTAGCAGTCTTAGGAGCCTCTGGCTGGGGTAGCTCTGGGGTGTGTTATTCAAGTATTCCACTACTCGAGAGGCAGCAGCCATTGTGGGGCAGGCTATGGCCTTTATGTTTTCCTCCTTATAACAGCAAAGGTAGTGCTCATGCAGTATGGCTTACCAGCCTGGGGCCCACGGGTGCAGTAAGTCTGGGGTTTGGCGTGAAGGGAAGGAATTGAGGCTTTGTGCTCACAAGCTTTCTGATATGTCATATGCTTAGGATATAAAATTGTCCTATGTCTGGGATATAAAACCATGTCCCCCCGAACCCTGTTCTCCACCAATCCCTTCCTTTACAGGCCATCTCCATTCCCACCCTCCTTGAGACACTCTGAGGTTTCTGCTATCCTCTGCCGACTGTACCAGGGCAGGAGGGAGCCACGAATATGGAAGGAGCAAGACAGACAGACAGGAAGTGAGTCCCTTACTGGTTCCTGCAAATATGACCGGGGTGGCCACACCACGCCTCTTGCCAGGCCCAGCTGCTCCAGGACGGGACGTGTTGCCATGGCTGCGGAAAAGACGGCCATTTCTGAAGACCAGCAGTTGCAGGGTGCAATCTGGAGGGACTGGGGGAGCCAGGGCAGCCGGAAGGGTTGAGAACAGGCTGGGGGGCAGCTGGATGGAGGCCAGGGCCACGCTATTCTGAGGGGACATAGGAGGTCCTCAGAGATACTCAGCACCCCTGGGTTTTGATGTCTCCCAGTCCCTTCCTGTCTCCTGCCTTGTCCCCCCTCCCACCTTTTACCTCCTTCACACCCCCCCTCCTCCGGGAGACACCTGTGTATCTCAGCACCACCCTCCTCAGCTTCTGGTCCCCACTCCCACCCCCTTCCCTTCCCCTGGTGCCCACCTTGATGTGGAAGGATGATAGAGAAATGTTGGGTCTCCCAGTGGTGCAGCGGAAGCGGAGCTGCTGATCGGCTAGGGGCTCGGGCTCCAGTGGGACATTCTGGCCAGGGCCACCTGGCTGTGCAGCCAACAGGCCTCCCTCCCTCCTCTGGAAGGCCGTGCAGGTCAGGCCCACATAGCTGTGAGGCTTGATGAGGTAGGCCTCCAAGGCCACATTCCTTGAGTTCTAGGGGCAGAGAACTTGTCACCCAATATTTGAGATATAGTGGTCCTCTGCCCAAGACCACACAGGTCCTCACTTCAGGTCTGCTTCAGCCACGCCCCTTACCCTGTATGGCTCACAGTCTTTTCAAAGCATGGAAAGTCTTACATATGCCATGGAATCATCCACACGCACGTGCACGTGCACACACACACACACACACACACACACACACACACACACACACACCTCTCAGACACAGGCCTTCTCCTTCCCTTGGAGATATTATTGCTCTCACACACTCCCTGTCTTCCACCTGCTGATTATGCCACCCCACCTCAGCTGTCAAGCAGGGTCCATGTCTATGACCCCCCCCCATAGGTCCCCGAGTATCTAGCACAATGTCTTACACATAATGCTCTACTATGGTTGTACACTCTACCAGCTTAGAAATGTCAACGGCCCCTCGGTGACCTTTCCAACACCCCTCATTCCACTGAAAGTGCTGTCCACACTGAGACAAAGCCTCCCTTTTCCCTGCACTCAATCCCAGTCTGCTCCTCTTTACTTCCATCCGCTTCACCCCCCACAACTCAGTTCCCAACCAGAAAGGCTCACACCACAGTGTCGCCATCTCAGTTCACAGCTGAATTGTGCTTGCCACCATGTTACCAGAGCCTGACATGTGTCCCGGAGAGAGGCAAGCACTTCCCGTCTAAGAATCACCAAAACTGGCCCCAGTCTACTCTCAGGCCCCTCCCCCGAGTGCTAGCCCCTGAAGAATCCCCCCCCCAATGCCAAACTACGGTACCACAGAGATGTGCTGGGCATGGGGGCTGAGGGCAGCTCCTCCAATGCGCTCCAGGGCACCCACAATGCCGCTGCAGGCTTTATCTTCTCGTTGTGCCAGCCACAAAAGGTGCTCATCCACCAGCATCAGGTTGCTGGCCATGTCCACCATCACCTCCACCAGCTGAGGGAGGGAGGGAGGCAGGGCAGTCACTGAGGGCAGCAGTGGTATTTAGGACCCAGGGCTGGTATGTGTGAGGCCTGAGATGATGGGAGGATGACGGGGGGGGGGGGGGGCAGAGGAGAAGTTTAATCTCACCTCTTTGATCTGGTCAACATAACCCAAAAATTTCTGGATCATCTGAGCCACATAGACTACATCCATCATGTCTGAAAAACTGGCAGCCTCAGCCGTGTACACCCGGAGCTGGTGGGCCAGGGTCAATGCATTGGAGGCGTTGATGGGCATCTGGGGGCATTGGGGGGGAGGGAGAAGGTCAGGCTGGCTTCCTTCTGTCTCAGAACCTAGGGCCACAGGGCAGGAGAGGAGCCAAGACCATCTACGGAGACCGTCAGGATCAAAAGTGCACAGGATTCCCTCTCATCACAACTCTAGGCTACTCAAGCTAAGCATCATTATATCCCAAGGGTGATGAAGGTGTAAATCACTGTGATGGTGGACAGAGCAGACAGAGTAAGGTACAGGCCTGGCCCCTGGAAAAGACAAGCCGCAGGACAGCACCAGGGGAAAGGGTGCCAGCCCATGGCTGTACCCACTTCTATCTATCTATCTATCTATCTATCTATCTATCTATCTATCTATCT
>CABHPR010150079.1:13917-25709 GCA_902168415.1 Peromyscus melanophrys
CTCCTCCTCCTCCTCCTCCTCCTCCTCCTCCTCCTCCTCCCTCCCCCGCCCACCCTGTCTCCCAGGACCATGTCAACCATGGCTACCCCTCCCCATTCCCTAGACTGAAAAGGGACAACAGAGATGTACCTGGTGATGAAGGTGCAGTCATGGATGAGGTTTTCTGCGAGGACGATGCCTGCCTGCTCATCACCCTCCATGGGGGCCCCGTTGTGGTACCAGTGGATGCGGGTATCATTGCCCAAGTAGCTGGCAGAGCACTGGAAGGGCAGACGGTCGCCCTGGAACACCACTTGGCGCAGGGACGGGATGAGGTAGTGCGTATGAAGTTCCAGAGCCCCTTCTGTGGATGAGACATCAGTGATGAGGCCTGAGTGCATGCGCACGTGAGCCTATGCCTGAGAGTGGTCCAGTAGTGCAACGCATTATTAGCTCATTGTACTTAAAGGGCAGCACATGGTGAAGGTGGAATCCCACAGGGCAGGTCCAGACCCTCTGCCTCTAGTCATCTCTGGTTGGGAGTGAAAGGGACCATAAAGAATCCTTTTAGATAAGAGGAAAACAGAGGAGTATACAAGGGGAGATCAGATGAAAATATAAAACAAGCAGGAGGGAGGAGAAACTGTGTTGGGGATGTGAAATAGATAAGTAAACATACTGGGGGGAAAAAAAAGAAAATACAGACAAGCAAGTAGTCCTGCAGGAGGTCTAGGCATGCTGGCGAAGGACCACCCCATGGAACTAGGGGAAAGAGAGAGGCCTGGAAAACATGTCCATCCTATAATACACGGGGCCCAGAGCGGTCTGACCTAGCAAGCTGTGTGTGGCTGAGGGGCTGGCTCGTTGGGGGCCTGGGACAGGTTTCTCACCACAGCGGAGCTGGGGCTCCTGGAGGCTGCTCAGGGCCCGGGCATGCAGGGCACTGGGGTAGGCACAAAGCGTACGCTCTGACAGCTGCAGGGAGTGATTCCGGGCCCAGGGCAGCAGCCAGCGCAGGTGGCAGTCACAGGTCAGAAACTCAGTGCCCAAGTCCCTGTAGGGTGGGTACAAGGAACAATGTGGGCTCCTGGGGTGGGGGTGAAACTAAGGAGGAAAGGGGTGGAGAAGACAACCTCGGGCACATGTGTGCCCCGCTACTCAGGACATGATTAACTTGGGGGCATTTCTGGCCGCCTGCCCACTCAGCAGGCATGATGCATGCCCCTCAGGGCTAGAAATGGCCTCAGTCAATGTGCTGAGTGGGAAATGGGAGTTTGTGGAGGGACACTGTGGGGTGTCAGGTAGGTAAGGTGGCTCAGAGGATCTGGGAGTTTCTCTCGGGGTGAGGGGAGGACTGAGGTTTGGGCTTCAGAGTCCCCTGGGTCCAGGTGTCTCCCTCCTGGGTGGAGGAAGGGACCAGGGGACTGTTCCTGTGCTGGGAAAGATACTCACACAACCCTAAGAGCTGGCAGCTCATCAAAGACCCCAGGTTGCAGACTGGAGAAGATGTTCCCAGATATGTTTCTGCAGAGGGCAGGGAAGAGTGAGATGAGATCTTAGGGTCTCCCTGGGCCAGGAGGGTAGAGCCCTGGAAGGAGAAAATGCAGGTACCAGAAGGGTCTGGCTCAGCCTTCTTCCTCCCAAGCCTTCCCCTCCCTCTCCCCACCTCTCTCTCTCTCTCTCTCTCTCTCTCTCTCTCTCTCTCTCTCTCTCTCAGAAACCTATCTATTACTCACAGTCTCAGAAGTCTGGGGAGGCCTTGAAATGTCTCAGAGGCAAGACAGCCAATCCGGTTGTTGGAGAGATCTCTAGAGAAAGAGACACACTCAGCAAGTCCACTATACAACAGGACGAAGATTCACTTCTGAGAGAGACATTCAGCTGGAGATGATGTGGGCAGTACACTTGGGCCCTATGCCACAGCAAGCTGGAAACACCCCCCAACAACTGGCCCCAGCCGATGGACTGAGTAGAGGCTTGGTGTCTGAGAAGGGACAGGGCAGGGTGGCTACTAGGGGTAGTTGCTCACAGTATCTGGGAAATTTGGGGGTGGGGGGTAAAGAGAGGGCTGGGGTGGGCAGGACATGCCACTCACAAGCGTTTCAGTTCTCCCAGACCTAGGAAGGCTCCAGGCTGCACAGTGCTGATGACATTGTTCCTCAGGTCCCTGTGGGAAGCAGTGGGGGAGACCTTCGCACTTCTGTCTGAGGACTACCCTGCTCCTTGGGTGGGGCATCCTGTCACAACAGGGGCTGGTTTTCTGTGGAGCCTGATTCCCTTCTAAGTTGGCTTTCCTACACATCCACCCAACAGGTCTCTTCAGCTTCTCTGGCCACCGACAAGGAGTACTGGTCAGAGAAATGTGTGTAAGCTCAAGTCCCGTGAAAAAGAACAAATCTGGGTTGAGAATGCAGTGGACTAACTCAGGGTTCACTTGCCCAATGATATGGAGAGTTACTGTGTTGCAAATGGAAAGCCAAGCCACAATTATCTCGGGCTATCTTTAGTTCGCTTAATAACCACTTAGCCCCTACCTTTGTATCCAGCCTAACATCCTCCGGACTATCAGCTAAGACCTTTGTAACTTAGCAGATAACCAACTTCCTCAACCCCAAAGCTAAGAATGTCCTCAGATAGCAAGTCTCCAGGACAGCTGATCTCTCCACTTTGCTGTAATGCCTGCCTACTCTTTTCATAGATTTGGTAAGTATTTGCACTGATTTATGGATTTCTTTGTTCTGGGACTATAAGTTCATGTCGCCTCTTCCATGGTGGAACACGTAATGCAGAGCAAGCTGAATCCATTCCGAGGTCACGGTCACTCACCTGTGGCTCAGAACGAACTACCTTTTACTCCCTTTGGGACAAGAGCTGTGTTTTATGTCAACTTATCTAAAATGGTACAGGAGGGTTTGGATGGCCAGACAGGGACAAGGAGTGGAGAAAGCTTCCAGTTACAAGTTAGGAGACTAGGTTTCCCATGTTCCGTCACCTGAGCCACTCTAGGACCTTACAGGGCTGTTCAGGGAAGCCACTGAAAATAGCTGTACCTATCCATCAGAGGGAATTTTATAGTTATTGTATTCCTACAGATCTCTCTCGGGAGCTTGTGAGGAAACCCACAGAGAGGCTGGTGGGCCAGCAACACACTATGCCCTTGTACAGCTCCAAGCTGAGGTTGCCAATCACAGGTACAGATGAGGTCCAGGACTAATACAACCTGTGCAAGGTCTCCAGCCCTGCCTCCTCAAGAGGATAGCTGATCCACCCACTGCTGTCAGGAGGTGGCAAAGAAGCTACCTCCAGGCTGAGCAGATCATAGCAGGATGGACGATGGCTTCTGGGGGCCATTCCACGCCACATGGTGTAGTATACCACTGGTGAGTCTCACAGCAGCCTCTGATCTCTCATTTCAGTGGCTCAAACACCACTGAGGCAGGAGTTCAAATCTTGGCCCTCCCTCTCCTCCCCAGAGGCGACAGCTAGTTCCCCAACTAGCGGGACATGCTTGTACCTAGCTAAGGGCACCAGCCCAATACCTACCACACGGGCCTCTGCTCTAAGGGCCACACTGGATACTGGCCCACTCATCTTCTGCATCATCCTCTATGCTATGGCTACGGAGGGCTACAGATCTTGACCCACCTACCCAAGGCTCCCTCAAACCCCGTCTTTCGTAAGCCAACACAGATTAGAACCAAGGCTGTGCCATCTTGTCTGGTCCCTACCTAAAAGAGCTCAGGGGAGGGAGCAGGGAGTGAAGGAGGGCCACTCCTGGGGGAAGAAGACGAACTCTCACAAAGGTATCTGGAGTCAAACTGGTTTCCAGTGCTCTACCGTCCCAGCCAGTTTCAAAGAGAGGCAAGGCAGCTTGGGTCTGCATACGAAAGGCCCTGGAGACAGCTCTGAATTATGGGCAGGAAAGGGTTAACTGTGCTGGGTGAGAGGAAATGGGTGTCCAGGATGGGGAGGTGCTGTCCTATCCCACCAGGGGGCCCGTTTGTGCAGTCCCTGTTGGGGAAAGAAACAGAGACAAGAGGCAGAGATAAAACTTTGGTTTAACTAGGCTCTATCTCAGCCCCTCTGACACCAGACTCCGACGAGGTGAGTCCCCTCCAGACAGAAAGGAAAGCCAGCCTCAGGACAAAGGTAGAGTTCTAGGAAGGTGCCTCCGTGCTGGGCACATGCAGAGACTGTGGGAGGGCCTGGCCTAGCCCTAGATTCCCTGCACGGCAAGACCAGAGGGCAGAGTAAGTCCCCCTGCCCAGGACTGCCCTTCCTGCGTAGCCCCCTTTCGGCTGTCAGGCTCCACCCTTTCATCCCACCCTCCTCTGTGGATCCAGCATGTGCCCCCTGGCCTCTGCTGGGGTCTGGCCATTCTCAGAGCTCTGCCTCCCACCCCCATGCGCAGGGGCGGGCCGAGGGAAACACATTTCTCATTGTGTCACTTCCCTTCATGGGCTGCCAAGGGGCTGAGGCGGCAGCCCCCCGCCCCTTCCCTCTCTGCTCACTTGTGTTTATTCTCATTTCCTCCCCGCACCCCCCCCCTCCATGAACCCCACCCGCCTGCCCCACTGATGCTCTGCAGATGGGAGCAAGGCAGCCGTGGGGCCCCAGCCCCTCTCTCTCTCCAGGGCAGCTTCCACGGGAATAGGCATTCCTCCCCCTTTCCTCAAGGGTGGCTCAGGGGTGACCAAGATGGTCTCTTGGGAGTGAGTTTTCTAGGGAGTGGGCCAGCCCTGGGATACCAGGTCTTGGGGGGGGGGGGGCACAGGCCAAGGACTGCTCCTAGGGTCGGACCCAGACAGCCCATGTCTCCTGGTCCCTGAATAAGGAAAAGTGGCTCAGGGCTGTACTCCCCAGGGACAGGAGGAAATGCCACCCTAGGACCTGCATAGTCTAGAAATCCAAGGCTTTTTGTCAAATGACTGTTTGGAGCCCTTCCTGTTTAGCATATTCCTGGGAAAAGCTGGTGAAGGCCTGGACTCCCACCCCAGAAGAATGCTCTACACCTAACATTGGACGCAGAGTCTTGGTGGGTTGTGGAATCCAAGCTACGAACCCTTGCTCCAAAGAACTAGGGCTGGGGCCTTAGTGGGAGAGCACTTGCCTTAATGTGTGCAAGGCCCTGAGTTCCATTCCACAAAGGGGGGGTCGGGGGACCAAACACACAGACAGACGGCTCCAGGTATGGTGGCACATGCCTTTAATCCCAGCCCTCAGGAGGTACAGACAAGTGAGTTCAAGGCTAGCCTAAACTACACAGTGAGACCCTGTTTAAAAAAGAAAGAAAGAAAAGAAAGAAAGAAAGAAAGGAAGGAAGGAAGGAAGGAAGGAAGGAAGGAAGAAAGAAAGAAAGAAAGAAAGAAAGAAAGAAAGAAAGAAAGAAAGAGAAAGAAAGACAGACAAGAAAAAAGACCCTTGCTCCAGATTAATCTAAACTGGTTCTCCATTAATTAGCCGAGGTTACAAACCAAAGCAACCTGTCTAAGGTCACAAAGCTGTTTCTAGAATATGGACTCCATGACTCCCTTCTACTTCCACAGAGCTCTGCTGTTGTATGGAACCTGGGGAAGACGCACTGTGTTGATGGAGTGTCCACATCCCCATTGCCTTTGGCCCAACCTTGCTCATACGAGTTCCCTTGACTCTAGGCACACCCTTCTCCCGCTGTGGTGCCAGCATGAAAGAAGGGTCTCCTGAGAGCAGAAATGGAGGGAGACTTCCCAGGGCAGCCACACCCTGTGCCAACCTTGGGAGAACAGAACCCCCAGAACCCGCCGCGTGCATGAGTACGGCAGGAAGAGAAGATCAAGGCTGGCAGTGACGCTCTCAGGAGGCTGAAGCAGGAGGCTAGGCTTTGGAGGCCAGCCTAGGCTACAGATCCAGAACCTGCCTCAAAGAAATAAATAGCAGCGGAAGCCAAAGTGAAGCAAAAAGCCCACAGGGCGAAGGTGCCCAAAAGAATTTAATCACAGTAGCCTAAAAGAGAAAATCACCTAAACCTCCATCAATGCACACACGGGTAAAAGACTTAAAACATAGCATGTTCAGTCCAGAGTGATCTACTATTTTCCCACAAAGAATGAAGTGCTGATGCGTGTTAAAGCATGGATGAACCTGGAAAATGTTACCCTGGCTGGAAGGACCTAGTTATAGAAGACTACATATTATGTAATTCTATTTATATGAAATGTTCCTAACAGGCAAATCCATAAAGTCAGGAAGCAGATTAGTGGTGGCTTAGGGCTGGTAGAGGAATGGGGAGTGACAGCTAATGATTCAAGGTTTCTTTTGTGGATGATGAAAATGTTCTAAAATTAGAGAGTGGTGATCGCACAGGTTTCTGAAATATACCAAAGCCTGCTGGACTGTGCCCTTTCAATGGGTGGCATAAATTACGTCATGTTAGATTTGTTAAGAGTGTGAGCTGACGTGACTGTGTGTGTATGCGCTCACACACAGTCAAGCCGAGCAGGGTTGCGCAGAACTGGCTCCTCCTAGCCCCCACAGACCTCCCTGCTTGTAGGTCTGAAAACCAAATTATAGGTTTGCTGGCCACACAGCAACTTGCCCTCAACCCTTCAAGGTTTCCAGAGTTCAACTAGAAAGTGCAGGCTGGCTGCAAAACTGGCCAGAACACCCCTGTAGGTAGAGAGGCTGGAAGCAAAGATGGAGTCCTGTGGCCAAGGAAATCCTTTATGGTCCCAGACCCTCACCTTCCCACCTCCCAGGACCTCTACCCCAGACACCATTCTACAGATATTTATTGAGCACGTACACTGGGCCAGGCACTTAGGCTGACCAGGGCAACAAGAGGGCTGTCCCTGAACTTGTAAGCCACCCTGTCAAGGCTTCAGCTGTCTTGGAGTCCAGGACAGCTTCGAAGTGTCCTTCCTCCCCGGGCATTAGTGGGAACGAGAATGGAAAGGGGAGACAGAGCCCCAGGCCTCACCCTGGGCCCCGCCCACAGATTAATGGAAACCACCTGGCCAGTGAACAGCCCATTCCCATGAGCATCTGCTTCTAATGAGTGCCCCAGCACCCGCTGCATACCAGCCCCTAGGGCTCATTAATCTCATTAGGCAATGACAAATCATCCCAGGCTGAGCCGAGCTCCCCTCCTTGGGCCCTCGGCTCCAGCTTCACACAAGCTACGGAGGGCCCATATCCACACGGTGCCTCACACCCCGACGGGTACTAAGTCCCTCCCCCTTGACCTCTTCTGGGGGCTGAGCGGTGGTCTCATGGGTGGGCATGGAGGCATCTCACCGAGCCCTGAAGAATTTTCTAGCAACCTGTTCCTCGTCGCATGTGACTGGTGGGGCATCTGGACAAACATACAAGGCACCTGAGGAATGAGTCCTCCACACAGGGGTGGGGGTGACTCTGTGGTACACGGCTTGTCTAGCATGCTCTGGGCCCTAAGCAGCAGCAGCAGCACCATAAAAACAAAAGCTGGCCCTACTGACACACAGCTGATTGTGTCTGTAGCCTCAGCCCTCCAGAGGGCAAAGCGAGGCGCACACGGAGTTCTAGGCCCTCAAAAAAACAAACAAACAAACAAGACCTGCAAAATGGCTCTGCAAGTGAGGGTCCTTGGCACTCAGTTTGACAACTTGTATTTTATCCTTAAAACCTATGTGGTGGAAAGAAAGGGTAGACTCCAGTACAAGGTCCTCTGATTTTCATACATGTACCACAGCATAAATGTAAAATATTAAGACAAAAAAAGGGACATCATTACATTTCAAATACATAACTGCCTGAGTAAGCCTGGGAAGTCTGGACAGCTACAAAGAAGGGAGACCAGGCTAACATCTTACTCAGAACTCTTCAGAAGAGAAAGGCATGGACGGCACTGTCTTCACTGAGGAAGCCTGCGCTCCAGTGCTCTAGAGATGAACTCATCTATCCCCATAACCACTTCTCCGAGAAGAACCCCTAACCCCATTCTCCACATGCGAGGCTCGTGGAAGCATCCAGAAACAAAATGCAAGGAGCAGGATTTGATCCCAGGCCTCTTTATACCAGATTAAGGTCATGCTTTAATTTCTGTTTGTTTTGAGAGGGTCTGGGTATGTATAGCTCTACAGAGCTAGCTCTGGCTAGCCAGGTCCACATGGTGAATTCTAAGCCTGCTGGGATTACAGGTGTCCCACCACGTCTAGCTACTACACCTGGCCCTGGCTCCTGCCACCTACCCTGCCCCAAATGTCTTTCCTTTAGGTCACAAACAGGCTTGGTCAGAGGGACCTTAGGGAAAGGGCACTTTAGGCATGTCTGGGCCCTTCTGTACACTCCCTGGGCTGGTCATGAATTGCCTGCAGCAGACAGGATTTCTGGCTCATCATACCCAGTTGATAGAGATGGGTCTCCCTAGATCCTAGATCCACCACTAAGGTCCTCCTCACCACAATCACTCTCCATCTATTCTCCTTCCCTTCCTCTGCCCTTCCACCCCACATTCACACAGACACCTCTGTCTTGTACCCTTCCCAGCCTCACTCAGCAGCGCCCTGAATTCCAAAGCATGCATATAGATAGATAGATAGATAGATAGATAGATAGATAGATAGATAGATAGATAGATAGATATAGGATATTGATGGCATGCATATCTACTGCCCACTCTTGGCCAGCAAAGTCACTGACACACTGAGACACACACACACAGACATACACATACTACCCTTTCATCCATTAGCCAAGACCCGAAGGGCTCTCAGCAGTGGGGGGTGGGGGGGTGAGGGCACATTCTGTGGCCTTACCACTGCAGTTGCTAGACCAGATCCCAGCCCTCCCCTAGGACTTGCTCTCTACAGATTGTGGGATATGGAACTGACATGGCCTCAGCTGCCCATGCCTAGACATGCGAGTCCCACTGGACAGAGAGATAGTGTTTCCTGGGCACCAACTACACACTAGGCCACAATGTCACAATTGTGATGAACAGGCCCCCGGTCTAGGGGTCATGTGGCACGTTGGCTTCCAACTTCAGATGAGCATGAGAATTGCCTTCCTGCTGGATAAAATTCCCAGGCCCCATCTGACCCAGTGACTTACCATCTCCAGGAATGAGACACAGGGCTTACATGACTTATGGGCCCTCTCCCTACACTAGCACAATGGTTAGTCATACGTTCATCCAGCTGGGTGTCATGGCATGCACGTATAGGCCTAGCTACTTATGGGGAGAATCGTTTGAGCTCAGCATTTCAAGGCTATCCTGGGCCACACAGGGAGACGCCCATATCAAAACAACAAGCAAACCACTCATGTTAGACCCTGCTGGGGAGGTGTTCTGCAGATGTGGAAAGATAATCAGCTGACCTTCAGGAGATATCTTCAATAATGCAGTTGGACATCCTGTATTCGGACGAAGGCTCAGGAGGAAAAAAAAAAAAACTATGGAGAGGAAATTCTGTCTCAAGATAGCAGCATCTTTTCCTGTCTGACTTCCCAGGCTGCCCTAGGAGTTTGGACTTGACAGTCCCCACAATCACGAGAACCTGATTTCTTAGAACACACACTCATTTACCAGCAAGGAGTGACCAGCAAGCTAGAAAGCCTGAGGTCCCAGCCCCACCAGGTGCCCTCCTTACTGAGGTGTGCACAGCCTTTGCCCCAAAGGCTCTCTCTCCACCTCACTGAAGTTCCGATCTCCCCAGGCAACACACAGCTCCCAGGAGAACAAGATGTTAAGTCCATGACTAGCCTCACTCTATCCCCTCCCTATTTTGACAATGGGTACCCCACACTTAACAGCAATTATTGATCACTTCAGCAGTGGTTCTCAACTTGTGGGTTAAACGACCCTTTCACAGGGGTTACCTAAGACCATCGGAAAGCACTGATATTTACATTACAATTCATAATAGTACCCAAATTACAGTTGTGAAGTAGCAACAAAATAATTTTATAGTTGCAGGGGTCACCACCACATGAGGAGCCGTATTAAAGGTTCGAAGCATTAGGAAGGTTGAGAACCACGGCCCTAGAAGGTTGTGATGTTGGGCTTCACCACTTCGAAAGAGAAGAGGCAAATGCCTACAGAGTAGGAAGAGAACAGGGGGATGTAATGGGGTGTGTGTGTGTGTGTGTGTGTGTGTGTGTGTGTGTGTGTGTGTGTGTTGAGATGAGGGCTTACTGAGTTGCTCATCCTGGCCTGGAACTTCTGGTCTCCAAGAATTTCTTTGCATATATGTCTCCCAAAACATAACACACCATTTGTTATTTCCCGGGTCCTGTCAGTAGAGAAAAAGTAAATAAATGGCATAAAGGCAGGCGCTGGGTCTGCTGGCTGTAACCCATCACTGGGACCAGGGCCCAACATATGGAGGGGCTCCATACATAGACGTCACATGAATAGAGTGATGCATAGCAGCAGAGCTCCCAGCTCAGATTGGGAATTTAATTTAACTGTTTTATTTTTTATTAGTTTTGAGACAAGGTTTCACTGTTTGCCCTGGCTAGCCCAGAACTCACTATGTAGGCCAGGCTATCCTCAAACTCACAGAGATTTAATTCTCCTGAGAATTAAAGGCATGTGCTATCATGTACAGCATTTAAAAAAAAAAACAAGGTTTTTATATAATCCATATAATCCAGAATGGCTGCAAATTCATTTATGGGCATTTATCACCACACCCAGTTTACAGGTGCTGAGGACTGAATCTAAGGTTATGTGCTTTTGTTTGTTTGTTTGTTTGTTTGTTTGTTTTGGTTTTGTTTGTTTGAGACAGGGTTTCTCTGTGTAGCCTTGACTGTCCTGGAACTCGCTCTGTAGACCAGGCTGGCCTCGAACTCACAGAGATCTGCCTGCCTCTTCTTCCCCAGTGCTGGGATTAAAGGTGTGTGCCACCACTGCCCAGCCTTGTTCATTCTTCCTGACCAATTGGGCCATATTTGAGGTCTCAGAGCTGAGAATTCTTGCCTTTCTATCTTTTCTCGTGGCACATTCCTCCCATACCCAACGGGCTGGCAATCAAGACATCCTTCCCAGTGCTTTGAAAAACCCACTATGCAAGTTCCCTGTCAGTGGTGCTGGGGAGAGGCGGTCAATTTGGTACTCTGTGTGGGTAGGAGGGAGAGTAGACCTTGTATCTCCGAAGGAAGAGGAAACAAAATGAAGCAAGAAGACAGATGGAAGATGCCAGAAGGGCCACTGGAGATTCAGAGAAGCGCTGGCTATGGGTGCCAGGAAGGAAAACGTAGCTTTGCCTTTCTCCCAAACGACTCCTGAAGAAATGTTTGGTTTCCTGCCCTCTTAAGATCAATACATAAAATTGGGCAGTGGTAGTGCATGCCTTTAATCCCAGCACACGGGAGGCAGAGGCAGGTGGATCTCTGTGAGTTCGAGGCCAGCCTGGTCTACAGAGCGAGTTCCTGGACAACCAGGACTACACAGAAAAATGCTGTCTCGAAAAACCAAAAAGGAAAAAAAAAATCAAGACATAATGACTCAGGGGTTAAGAGCACTGGCTGCCCTTCCAGAGGACCGGAGTACAATTCCCAGCACCCACATGGCAGCTCACAACTGTATGTTAGCTCCAGTTTCAAGGGATCTGACACCCTCACATAGACATGCATGCAAGCAAAACACCAGTGCACATAAAAATAAAACAAAAACAGAAAAAAAATCCAATCCCAAATGCTCAATCACATATGGAAGAATGAACATGTTCCTTCACCTGTAATCCCAGCACTTAGTGAAGCTGGAGGCTTGAAGGCCCAAGGCCAGCCTGGGCTACATAACAAGTCTCTCTCTCTCTCTCTCTCTCTCTCTCTCTCTCTCTCTCTCTCTCTCTCTC
>CABHPR010150080.1:1057-15292 GCA_902168415.1 Peromyscus melanophrys
CCAGGCTGGCCTTGAACTCACAGAGATCCGCCTGGCTCTGCCTCCCGAGTGCTGGGATTAAAGGCATGCGCCACCACCGCCCAGCTCTGGCATTCATTCTTATTTCATTCTGACAGATGTCACTTAAACTTACTATCATAGTATTAACTGTTAAAGCATATAAAATGTTCACAGTGTAGATAAGCTAAATATATGCTAAGTTATTGTATTTATTTATTTATTTATTTATTTATTTATTTAGTTTTTTTTGAGTCAGGGTTTCTGTGTGTTGTTTTGGCGCCTGTCCTGGATCTTGCTCTGTAGACCAGGCTGGCCTCGAACTCACAGAAATCTGCCTGCCTCTGCCTTCTGAGTGCTGGGATTAAAGGCGTGTGCCACCATGGCCCAGCAAGTTACTGTATTCTTGACCCTGCAAAGTCAGTATGCCGCGGTAATCTGGACCTACCGCATTGGTTGACGCTGGGTCTAGTGCAGATCCACCATCGCACGCAGCTTTATGTGAAGTCCTTAAAAATCATTTACTCCAGATTACATTGTAGCAAAATGAAACATAGTTTTAAAAGTTCCTATTGCAGATGTGTATTCTAAATTGGCTGAATTTAATTCTGAAACGAGTAAGATAACATTTGAGAACTATAAAAATAACACTTTTTGAAGTTTAACATGAAAACTGTATTTTTTAAATTGAAGTTTTAATGTTTTTAATAGAATGATTTTGAATTTACCCATTAGTTATGATTTAGATTGATACCATGTTTTTGTTTGTTTTGTTTTTTGAGGCAAGATTTTTTGTGTACCCTGGCTGTACTGGAACGCACACTGTAGACCACACTGGCCTCAGACTCAGAGATCCGCCTACTTCCGCCACCACGCCCAGCTGATTTGGACCATCTTACATTGATTCCCACATCATGAACATGAACAAATGATACTGTAGGAGGTTTGATTGAGAAAGACAAATGGTGTTAAGTTGTTGTGATGGTGTCTAATCTTAACAGTGACCTTAAAGCTAATTGAAAATTCATCTCTCAAGCTTTCCATTAAAGGTTTAATACCAAATTATTACATTACAGTAATCTGGGAGGATTTTAATATTTAATTTATTGGCCCTTTAATTTGTCTCAGTTCATTTAAAGCTGTCTAAATTGGTGGGCTGAATCATCATTTTGGATGACTTGATAGAGTGTAATTTTCCATTCGGAGGCCTCCAGTAGATCCCTCTTCTCCTGTCTGGCTTGGATTTGGCTCTGGGTTTGTGGTATTTACCATTTAGGTTGTTTTCTCCACATATGTCATGCCACCACCAGCCTCCTAAAGAAGACAGACATGTGATTTAATTGGATAATGCCTTCTGTCTAGTAGCTGTTAGATGTTTTCCATGGTTATATCTTTATTTCATATAAACGATATTGTAGGTGCATGTATCTCAATATTAATTAATCTGTGTAACTCACACACACCATCAAAATAGAGTGTCTGAGAAGTATCACAGGTAAAATAGCCAGCTGAACCAGAGTTAGCACTTAAAACTACAATCAGTAGATTTTTGTCTTTGGAGAGAATGCTTACTTGAGATTAGTATTTTAAAAAATTGATATTATAGGTAATAGTTAAAACTGTAGGGGCATACTTTAAAGAAAAAAAGTATTGGCATTAATGAAATACCTGAGTAACTTTCTGGACAGTAGAGCTGTCCCTTTGCTGTGTGATCCCATGTGGAAAACATCAGATCTCTGTCTTCTGGGAGTGCCTCGGGGACATTGCCAGCAGTCTCAGCCAGATGTAGCGTGTAGTTGGTTTCGTGATTTCCCAGGCGAAGGGAGTATTCAACATAGTGCTTGCTTTCTCTCCAGTCTTGTAGCTCGAGTCGTAGGATGTAGTTAGATTGGTTCACTATGGCATAGATCTTCTCTAGGCCCAGCCAAAATTCTCCTAAAGAGAAGAGGTGGGGGGTGGGGAACCCCTGTGCATTGTTAACTGCTGATCAAGTCCTGATTGACTGTTTGTCTTTGTGTGTGCATGTGCCAGGCTCTCACCCTTTAGCCTAGGCTAGCCTCAAAGTTGAGATCTTACTGCCAAAGCCCCTCCAGTGCTGTGATTACATGTATGCATATCATGTTCCCAGCCCAGTTTTTAAAGCTATTTTCAATTCATTAAAGAAAATGAGTTGTTTTAGTCCTGACTCCTTGGTTACTTTGAAGTCTTGTAAAGCATTTATGTTACTGGTGTTGTGGTGTGTGCTTGTATTGTTAATTAACACTTGGGAGGTAGAACAGAAAGAATTGTTCAGTCCTCAGCTACACAGAGCTGTTTAAGGCCATACTGGGCTACATGAGACCTCATCTCAAAACATATCCTTTCTAGAGCTTTTATTAATGCACACTTTTGTGAAACTCATGTCTGTGTCTGGGTATATGCACCGTCCCTCCCTCCCTTTCTCTTTCCTTCTGTTTCTAATATGTCCATCCATTCATTTATTTATACCATCTTTGAGTTCTGGGCACTGAATCTGACTTCATGCATGCTGGGGAAGACTCTCCCACTGAACTATACCCCCAGTACAACTGTCCTTTGTTTTCGTGTGACTGTTTCTCCCTTGTTAATTAAGCCTGTATTTAGTCTATATTAAAATCTTGTCTTGATAAACCCCAACTTTGCTTCAAAAAATGTGTTTTACAATGGTTTTATATATGAGATATTACATTTTTTTAGGTTTGGTTATTGATAGAGTAATGTCTCACTCATACCTCCTTATGTATGTCAGATGTTCATTAATATGCCTATATTCAGTTAAGAGAATGCTTTCATATATTTAGTTTTGGATTTTAGTGATATCATTTTTCTCAAATGTGAAGCTAGTTTTTTTTAATAGAAAAAGAATCTCATAAATTAAAAAACATTAGATTTGAATCTTTTGTTATTAGTATTTTTTCTCTGTAATTAAAACTATTTTTATTTGGAATTAAAAACAGCAGTAATATAAGTAGATCATTATGCAACCTATATTTAATGACAAAAATAAATATTTCATTATTGCTGTTGAGTTAGGAAACTTCACTTAAGGATTACAAATGGAATTAGTTTCTGATTAGAAATAAATGAGCATTCTGAACTGTCAGTCTTTTATTTTAGTGTTAAACTCAATCTCAGATGAGTTAGAACTACAAAATTATCACTGAATAGACCTTCTCTTTAGAGATTTAACTAGTACTGTGAATAGAGAATTTTAAAAGACTCAAGTAGTATTGAGTTAAATATTTTGGTAGAATAACAGATGCATTCTACGTTTATAAGTGAATACTTACACATTCACAAATGTCCATAATATGTTTTTTGAATCTTATCTACTGTTTATTTTATATTGTTTTGCTTATTTTATTTATTTATTTATTTTGTATTTTATTTTCTGGAGCTGAGGACCGAACCCAGAGCCTTGCGCTTGCTAGGCAAGTGCTCTACCACTGAACTAAATCCCCAACCCCTGTTTTGCTTATTTTTATAGTTTTGTTTTGTGATCAAAATAGAATATTCTGCATTAACTATATTACAGAGAACCACAGTTCTGTAGTATATATTTATAATACCTGAATAGTTAAAGTTAGTATTTAAGTAGCTAGATAGTGTCTCTGATGGTTCCCATGTCCGTTCTAACTGTTTCATTTTTTACTTCTATTACTTTCTTTGAGCTGGGGATTAGTCCAAGTGTTGTGCTGGTCAAGGGCTCTGCCCCAAGGCATACCTCCTGCTCCGTTTTACCTTGTGTTACTTTACACCTAAGACACCCGTGAAAGAGTGCTGTGACGCTGTCTTTGCGGCTCATTCATAGCCTCACCACCCTCTAAAGCCCACAGCACTCACTGCTTTCCTTAATAACAGTTATGATAATCATGAACTATTGAATAAATTTCAACAAGCCTGCTGAGGAGCAGACATGTAGTAGTGATAAGTACAGTTAAAATAATTGTAATTGCTAATATGTATAGTATTTATCAGTTTTATGAAGACGATTTTTATTGTTACATTTCCACTGCCCGTTTTATAATTGTTTCTTAATTTATAATTCTTTTTTTTTTCCTTTGAGAAAGGGTCTCAGTATGTGGCCCAGACTGGCCTTGAACTTTCAATCCTCCTGCTTCATGCCACCCACCCCCAAGTGTTAAGATTTCAGGCTTGTATCAGTACATACAGTTAATATTGTTAATTTAACAAATAAATGAAGATTGCAAGGAAATCACTGTACCGTCAAACCTTCCAAAACCGTTTTTGTAGTTCTCCCATGTCTCGTTGAAGTTTTGTGACCCATCTTTTCGGTGTTGAATTAATGTCCATGGACTACCTGAAGGGCGTGAATGAATGTAGTTATTTTTAGTAGATTATTGTTGACGAGAAAAATGACTACGTTTTGAGTTTGGTTTTAACTGGTGGCTTTGTGAGGCGATTTGTTAATTTGGTACTATATAGTTAAGGTAATGTATTTTATTATTTATTATAGTTCCCAATTTGCATGAATAATCCCATTCTATAGGTTGATAACAGGCTTAGTTTTGGTATGAGACAATGAGTATCTTGAATTTACGTCAGCCCATTCTCTGCTTAGGAGGCTGTACCTGATTGGGTGTCGCAGTACACATGAAACACTTGAGCACTGCTTGGTCTGATGGCATACACGCCGCTTGCGTGCCCCCCTCTGTTATAAACGGCAGAGCAGTCAGCAGGAAGGTCTAGAATTAACAAACATAATCATGTGATATTTAGGAAGAGAAACCTTTTTGGAGCTTGAAATTTCACTGCTGCTTCATGGAATTGCTGTGAATGTTCAGTAATGTTTATGCAAAGATATGTTTATTAGACAGCAAACTATCCAAATAACATTAAAATAACAATTCAAAATTCAAAAGAAAATTCAAAAGAAAATCCACAAGCCGGGCGTTGGTGGCGCACGCCTTTAATCCCAGCACTTGGGAGGCAGAACCAGGCGGATCTCTGTGAGTTCGAGGCCAGCCTGGGCTACCAAGTGAGCTCCAGGAAAGGCGCAAAGCTACACAGAGAAACCCTGTCTTGAAAAACCAAAACCAAAAAAAAAAAAAAAAAAAAAGGAAAAAGAAAATCCACAAAATGAAAATTTGAAAGCATTATTATTTTTGTTAGGCATAGTAAGAATATTAAGTAGCAGAAGTTTAGTACAGGGTTTGGTTCATAACTAGAATCAACAGATGTGTAGAAGCTGTGAACGTACAGGAAGAGAGCTAACAGGTATTTTTCCTATGTCAGTTATATAAACAAAAATAACTGTTGGGAACATATCATTTTGCTGAAGTCTGGCTGGAAATAGTGATTTTGTTCCCTAGAACTTCTGTTATATCTGTGAAAGATTTTAATCAGACAGGAAAGTAGAATTTTTGAAGAGAATTCCATAATCTTTCAGTTTTTAGAAATGTATTTTTTCTTTATATACATTTTTCTTTTTGGTTTTTTTCAAGACAGGGTTTCTCTGTGTAGCTTTGTGCCTGGGCTGGCCTCAAACTCACAGAGATCCACCTGCCTCCGCTTCCCAAGTGCTGTGATTAAAGGCATGCGCCACCACCGCTTGGCTACATAAATGTATTTTGTTTTGTTGCTTTCAAAAGTAATTTTTTAATAATGATCTTTGGCCCCTTGCATAGTTTTCCACGTGTCTTATAAACATAAATGTATTCCTTTTCTACATCTGCAGTATTATTTTTAATCTATGAAATAATCATTGCATGTTTTTATATTAGCTTCATGTCTTAATGCCATATACAGTGTTAAAATGTTAAAAAAAAAAAAACTCAAAAAACCAGGATCCAATTAAGTTGACAGTGTGATGATGGCATTTGATATCTGTGTCTTTTTACTCTTTTAGTCTAGATCAGGTCCTAAAAGTCGGGAATTTTATAGAGAAAACCCACTAGATTATCTTACCATCTTGTTCTATGGGTTTTGTTTCATTCGGCTGAAGAGGGGGAGTAGTTCTTGGTGCTCTTGATTTAGAAGACAGGGAATTTTCTGTGGGTTCTTGAATGCCAGTCTTTCTGAGCTGATAAAAGAATATAAATCTACTTTTAAAATGCTAGTGTATATATAATTAGGGAATTCTGGGTAAGGATATCAAAAGTACAATGATGTACACGTTGTCTTTCACTTTCTAATGTTACTGTTTTCTACATTAAGAACAATAAACAAGGCTGGAGATACAGCTCAGTGGCAGGGTGCTTGCTGAGCATGTGCAAAGGTCTGACCCCAGTTCTGCAAGGGAATAAAGAGGAATAAACAGTGCTTTTCAGAATGCATATACATTCTGTTCTTGAGACATTTAACCAAGCGTATTATTAATAAATAACAAAATTAAGAGAATGAAGCAAACAAAACAAGAGAGACATTGATTAAAAAACCAGTAAGGCTCTACAGTTTGCTTAAGATGCTTGAATACATTCTCTTTCCAACAGTATGGATCACAATCTTAGCCAACTTTATTAACTTCTGTGTGCTGAATATGATATTGCCATGGTCAGTTCAAATGTTGAGTGCCAACTATTTGTCATGCAGTATTTTGTATGAAGGGTTTTGTAGATAAAGTAATAGAAAAAGAATCTCAGGTTCATAGGTCTTTCAGTTTAATTCAGGGATAGGCAAGAAATAACTTTATATTTATGCTAAACTTAAAGATGTTGCGAAAAAATGTGGTGACTTTGGGGGATACCTTGTGTTTTTGATTAGATGGCTTGGGACAGCTTCATTGAACATTTTGTATTTGATGGAAGCATATGAGAAGTGCAGATACTAGAGAAAAGCATTCTAGGAAGAGGCCCTGGGGGCAGTGTGTTTAAAGTACCTCAGGACCAGCAAGGAAGCTGGTGAGATGAAATCAGTAAGATGATGAAGGACCAGGTCAGCACAGGTTCTGTGAGTGAGGATGAGGAAGACAGGGAGCTACTGTGGAGGTTTTGAGCAGAACAGATTCATGACCTGATTTAAAATTTCATAGGATCACTTTAATGGAATCAGTTATGAATCCTTTTTCCTCGCAGTTCTACATGATATGCTGTGCAGTTTTCTTTATAGGACGTGAGGAAGCTGCAAGACAGGCTAGTTGCCAGTTGCCCAGCAAGTTTTGCAAGCCGATAAGTAGCTGTGGAGTGCTGTCTTAACAGCTCGTGTTTGACAGCCAGTACAACAGATTGGACATAGCGTTAGACTGACTTACCTGATTTTCTATTTCTTTTATCTGATTGTGCTGTTGACTTAATTGTTTATATTGTTCTTCCACAGTCTGGAGGAGGTCTTTGATGCTGTTATCTTGCTGTTCTACAAAACTCTGCACACACAAATTGTAATTTGTTTAAAATTTCCTCTGTCTTTCTAAGTTTTTATTTGTAACAGTCATCTAATTTTAAGTTAGTAGTGGGTTAGAGAAGTGAACATTGGCTGTCATTGTCTTACTTTTTCAAGTAATATGTAATTTTGTTCCTATATTAAAAAATTGCCATATCTAAAATTTTCTGAGTTTTATTTAAACTAAAAGAGATAATGTTTCAAAAGAATTAGAATATACCATTTTCTATATTAATCTATTTTTGTTCATGGAAGAATGGTTTTAAATTTAAATTTCTTTTAAATTTTTCCCCCCCCCCCGGAGCTGAGGACCGAACCCAGGGCCTTGTGCTTGCTAGGCAAGCGCTCTACCACTGAGCTAAATCCCCAACCCTCTTTTAATTTTTTATCTCTACTAATTAGCAGTAACATAATAATTGAACATTATAAATGTTATTATTTAACTGATATTTAATTATCATATGAAATATAAATTTAAACTCTTTTCAAATATAATATTAGGGAAGCAAAACCTGAATAGAAGTTACAGTGGAAAATTTTATTTCCAAGAAAAATTTCTTTCTGGAAAAAATTAAGTATTTTAGTAATGTAGCAGAGTATTTAAAATAGTATGTCTTAAAAATTTAAGAAAAACCGACATGGCAAACAGTCAGCATGCCGTGACTTCTACTCACTTTAAGTGATGTCACCTCTGGGTGCTCCTGAGCCCCAGGTTGGCTCTGCATTAGATTCGTTAGCTGCTCCTCCAACGCACTGACTTTCTGTTGAAGTACCGTTTTCTCTTCTAGTAGGCTCTCAAGTTTTGTGTTGAGTTCCAGTGACATATTCTTTACCTCCTCATTTCTGACTCGTAGTTTGGATGTAGTTTTTCTTAGTTCCTTTTCCTCTTCTTTGATTTCATTGGTTTGAAGTGATAGGTCATAAAAAGATTGATCAAATATGTTGAGTTTCTGAAATATGTCGTTAATTTGGCCCTTAGTCTTATGGACAAAATCTTTAAGTCCATGTCCCAGCTGAAGGAGGCCATTGGCTAAAATTTTGACATCATCTAACATAGCAAATCTTGATTTTGGCTCTAAAGATACAGAACCAAATGATGAATTGTCTGGATCAATTTTGGAAGAAATTACTAGAGGAATAATAAAAAGAAATATTTTAATTGTGTGCATTTTTTTGGTCCCAATTATTCAATTTCAAGTAATTTGGAAGTACTTTCCCCTGTAGGAGACCTGAATCTTTTGATTTATATACACGACTAGTTGCAACATGCACACAGCTGGCGGGTGAGTGTCGTTAACCATTAAACTGTGCTAACTTGCACGAATGTAACCCTCCCCCATGTTGCGTTAGATCAATGGCAAATGAAATCAAGGAAATGAGCAACTAGCAGGAGGTAATTTGAAAAATTGTTATTTAGTTACATTTGCTGTATTGAGAGTTATACTTTCAGTATTAAGGTGTCTACCTATTTTTAAAAGTTCATTTTAATATTTCTTTTACCACAAGAGATTTACAGATAAACCTTAACTTTTGATGGGTGAGTTTGTCATTAAAATTGAGGAAAAGTAACTAACTATCTGAACCCCCACTTCTAGTATGTTTATTCTGGAAACAGCCACTGTTCCCCAGAAGCCTGGGTGAGGCCTTTCCCAGCCCTTGTGGTGGTCTGTGGCTGCCATTGCTGTAGCTTGTGTTTCTGTCCTCTGTCTACGCCAACATGGAACTCTGTATTTCTTTTTTGTCACTATAGCTACTGATTCATGTCTTTAGTTAATATGTCTTAACCGTTCTTGTGAGTTATTACAAAATTCCCAGCGGAGTGTCAATAAAGACATTTCTCTCCCTTTCCATTGTTTTCATACCTGTATGTCTATTCTCCATTCCATGTGGAGTAGCAGTAGACACGTGAGCATTTGAATATAAACTAGAATTAAATCTTAGTGCTTCCAATGGCAGAGATTTGCCCATCATACATTTTTCTGAAGTTTGTGAACTTAGTAACAATTTTGTTACTGTAAATTTAAAAAAACTAAAAGTTAATAGTATATTTAAGAGCAGATGTTCCAGTGTCCTCAATTGGTGTTAAAAGGAAAATTAATAAGCACTTAAGCTATGAGTGGTTATCCTTAGTATTAATACAAATCATTTGGGAAAATTGACATGGTAAAATTTCACACTGTTGTCTGGTCCTAAAAGCTAGCTCTAGTGTTTTGGCCTTAATCAAATTATTTATTTCCCCATGCATCAGTTTCATCATTTGTTAGGGTAATTGTCCTATGTGATTTGTAGCTTTGTTTTGTTTTAAGCTAGTCCTGTTCTGTAGCCCAGGCTGACTTCAGATTTGTAGTGATTCTCCTGCCTCAGTGCTGGGATCTTGGGCATTTATTGCCATGCATCAGGATCATGTCTATAACTTTAAAATTAAAAAAAGTATGTGCATGGGTGTTTTGCCTTTGTGCATGTCTGTATACCACTGTAGAGGTGAGATGACGTTGGATTGCCTGGAACTGGAGTCACAGATGGTTGTGAGCCACCTTGTGTGTCCTGGGAGTCAAACCCAGGTCCTCTGGAAGAGCAGTCAGTGCTCTTTTCTGCTGAACCATCTTTCCAACCTTTATGTTTATAGCTTTTTTTCCCCAAAGGAAAAAAAATCAATATAAAGAATTGTAAATTAAGTTGCCAGACAAAATTTTACAAACTGCACCATTTCTAAAATTCAATTATGAATTGAATAGAAATACCCTTCCTGGCATAAAGTAGAGGTTTTTGGTTTTTTGGTTTTTTTTTTTTTTTTTGGTTTTTTGTTTGTTTGTTTTTGTTGGGTGATTAAGTATCCAGGGTTAACTCTAATGTTTCTTTAGAGATGATGGGTAGGTAACATGGTGGTCGTGAGCATGGTTCTGGAGCAGGGCTGCTTGAAGTGGAATCTGGAGTCTGCTGTTCTTTAACTTCTCCACTCTCGGTCAGATTGTTTGCTTTCTGTTTCCTCTTTTGTCCAGTGGAGATAAACTGCATTTAGGGTTGTGAAAAGATGAACGTTAGTTCAGATCACTGCAATCCTACTTGCTGTGTAGTAGGCACAACATATTGCGTATATAGTCTTTGTAATTAGAAACAATATGGTTACACTCCAGTATTTATGGGTGAAGACTAATGCTAAGGTTATATAGACATGGAAATTTTGCTGATATCTAGGTTTTAAGAGGTTTGTTCTCTTGAATCTTGATAAGGAATTGTTTCTTTTGATTAGCCTGCATATGTGTGAATACTTTCTCTTCTCTTTTTGGGATGTGTATTTGGGTGGTGGTGGGCCTTGAATCTAGGACTTTAGCATACAAGGTAAGCACTCTCCCTCTGAGCATTTTTGCCAGCCCACCCTGTGTGTACCTTTACTGAAATATGAATTTCAGAATTATATAAATACTTGGGGCAGAAATAAATAATAAACAAACATGTACGTACATGTCCACTAGTAAATATTAAAACTAATCAGTTTCATGTCCTGTGCTCTGATGCAGGTCAGTGAATTATTAAAGTGTATGTTGCGCTAATTGAATAGTCACATTTCCCCTTTCATGGAAAAAGGTAGTGATCCTTGGTCATGCAGGGCGTATTTCGAAACTCTTCTTGACTAAGCTGTCAGCCTTTGTGATTTAAAACTATTGACCCCAGAATTCCATCTACGTAGTTGAGCCAACCTCCCTACTTTGTTACACTATAAACTGTTTTTTTTTTTTGCTAGATGATTATTAATTTATATCCCACCTCTTTTGTACAAAGCCGCCTTACAGAAACAATAAATATTTATGGGATGGGTAAAAGAGTTTTACACATAACAAAGTGTGACACTCACATGTAGCAGATGCAAGCCACTTTGCTGTAGCAGCTTCCTTGTAAAGAAGGGACTGTGAAGAAGAACTCCTTTTTAAAAGAAATTATTTTTATTTTATTTTGTGTGTGGGAGTGGTTTGCCTGCATGTATGTCTGTGAAGATAGGCATCAGATTCCCTAGGGCTGAGTTAGAGACTGTTATAAGCTGCTGTGTGGGTGCTGGGAATCAAACCCAGGTCCTCTGGAAGAGCAGCCAGTGCTCTTAATCGCTGAGCCATCTTTCCAGTCCCGAAAAGGGGGCCCTTAATTAGAACCCTGGTCAAATATAGCCAGTCATTTATAAAAAGAAAAACTTATGCCAAAGAAAATAAAACACTGTTAAGCAAACTCAGTACTTAATTTAAAAACCTGTTTCTAGGAGTCACTATACAAAATTTCCCAGCTATCAGAATTCTAGGATACTGAACAGCCTTAGCGCGCTTAGGGCCCGTGAACCACACACCACTTGCTTTCCAACGTTGTGCAAGCTTACTGTAACACGACTTTCAAATTAATTTGGCTCTTCAAAAACAAAAAAGTATTTTTTTTTGTATGTGTGTGTTCTGCTTGCTTGTGTGTGTATGTGCACCACATGCATGCAGTGGTCAGAAGAAGGCATTGGATCCCCTGAATTTTAGAATGCTTACCTTGCAGATAAGTGGAAGATTAATGTGTAATAATGTTTGTTAGAAATGCTTAAAAATATCTATTTGAGAAAAATATGTCTAAATAGACATGAATTGAAGAAAAGAGCAATGTTAAAATAATATATTAGCTCCTCCTTTCTCTGATCAGAACAACATCATCAATTAAATAGATATTTAATAGATGTATCGGGTTAGAGGTTAGGGACAGAGCTCATTTGACAGTGCTTACCTAGCATGCATGATGCTCTGGGTTCCATTTCCAGCACCACATAAGCCAGGTGTGCTGGTGCACTGCTGTAGAGTAGCTCTTGGGAGGTGGAGGCTGGGGGATCAGGAGTTCACAGTTATCCATGTTTATTTGTATAGAAATTTCTAGACTAGACAGGACACATAATACCCTGCTTTTAAAGAAGTACAAAGTGAGCTACATATATAGAAGTGCTCCTTGACTTATGGCCAGGCTCCTCTCTGAGAATTGTTTGAGCTGAAAATGCATCCAGCACAGACGACCTACTGAACTATCATAGCACAGCACCGCTGTGTCTGAGGGAGAGCCTCAGTTCACCACCACTGCTTACCACCAGGAGAGTGGCGTATAGCATATTGCTAGCCCAGGAAGCTGAAAAACAGCAAATAAAGCTGTCGTATTTTGATCCAGAGTTTGAGTGAGCTTAGAACGAATTTTATTTTCACATGTTCTCTGTTAATACGTTTGTTATTTGTGGCAGTGTTTTTAGAGTTGAATTCAGTGCTTCACGTATTCTAGGTAAGTGCTTTACTACTGAGCCAAAACTCTGTGTGTGTGTGTGTGTGTGTGTGTCTGTCTGTCTGTCTGTCTGTCTGTCTGCGTGCACTCATGAACTCATGCTACATAGTTTGTTGGTTGTTTTTTTTTTTTTCCAAACATGGGTATTTTAACACCTATAAAAATGAAAAACTGACTCTCTTCTATTAATATTTTATCTACTATACTAGATTTTTTGAATGACAAGTTAAAGGTATGTATTTTTTAAAAAATCAGACCATGTAGTTCATGTCATAAAAAACTGTAATGGCCCAAGATCTTATTCTTTGAGAGTTTGCTTACATAGAAATGATTTTAGATTTACCATAATAGGTCATCTGTAGCTCTGGTTTTCTTATCTGTCGAGATAGTCTCCTTATATGTTCCAAGCTGATCTTGAACTCCCAATCCTCGTGCCTCAGCCTCCCAGGTGCTGGAATTATAAGTGTGAAATCTCCATGTCTTTTTAGGGACTCAACAATATTCTATTTATGTTGGCTCAGATTTATAGATGCACCTTAATTTAATCATGCCTGTTAGTGATTAATAAATAATTTCAGCTTTATAAACAGTTTACATAGAAAGTATATTCTGTACTTATGAGAAATATTTTTTATGTAGGCACAGACTTGTAAGTTACGATTTTTTTTCATGAGATTCTTCTACACATATGTACCAGCTTACATTACTGTCAGTACAAGAAAGTATCTCTTTAACTGTATACTTCCAGTGAAAAAGACTATATTAACAAATCGAATGGGCACATATACCTCTCTATTTTTTTTTTTTTTTATTGGCTGTCTGTATCACTGTCTGAGAATTACCTGGACATGTGCCCTTTCCATAGTTTACTTCTTTCTGGCTGATTTTAGGAATACTCTGTCATATATATAACAAATAGTGTTTCTTCAGTTTGTCATTCTTTCTCCACCTCTGTTTATGGTACTGCTTTCTGTGAGTTTTAAAATGTATATCTTTTATGATTTTTGTAATTTATGTTAATAAATTCCTTCTCTCACTAGTCTTTTTTGAAAAGCTTTTCTTATACTCTTATGGTTTTGTTATGGAATCCTTTGATTTGTCTAGAATTGATTTCCATGTTAAGTAAAATATTTGTCTTTTTTTTTTCCACCTCCAAATGACTAGTCAGCACTTTTCCTTTCCTGCCGTATCCTTGCTGGTTTGAATACTCTGGAGGAGTACAGACTTGGTGTATTTATTTGAGAGCTTTCTAGTAGAGTTTAGTCATTCATGAAATGCACTAGATTTGACTTACTGCCTTTCTTATTTAAACCAAGTTGAGTTTAAAATTGTATTGCTTATTGTGGAAATCAAACAGTTTATAGATAATGTTCACACAGTTCTCATTTAACTTAGAATCCAAATTTGTCTGCATTAAACTGCTAAATTTTTATGTGCATTTTATCCTATATACTCAAGAAATATGAAGTATGTTCTTTTAAATGTAGGCAGATAAAGCAGTTACATGAATAAAGTCTTTTCCTTAGAGTTTGGGCTCCTGGAGAAGATACTTACACACACACACACACACACACACACACACACACACACACACACACA
>CABHPR010150080.1:17464-46163 GCA_902168415.1 Peromyscus melanophrys
CACACACACACACACACACACACACACACACACACACACACACACACCACTGCATCCTGTAGGTTAGAGGACACCTAGCAGTAGTTCATAATCCTTCTGCCTTAGGTCGCCAGGCTTGGCAGCAAGCATGTTTACCCGCTGAACCGTCTCAGTCAGCAGTCCAAATCTTACTTTGACTTCCCATTGCTTAACAGTCTGTATAATGTTTATGGGGTGATCAATAAAGATTTCGGTTGACGAGCTGTAGTCATCTTTGATTTTTCATTTCTTATTAATTAACAGATGGACCACCGTACCGTTTTTAAAATGGCCTTGTGCACTTTTCATATTTTGAGCACTGTTCTCCATTTCACTAGTATTCATGAGTGCACGCTTTTTGTCATTCTTATCCTTTATCGTTGAAAGTTTTATTGTTTTTCACCAAGAAAAAAATTTAAAATAGAAAGATATGAAAATAAGCCGGGCTGTGGTGGCACACGCCTATAATCCCAATACTCAAGAGGCAGAGGCAGGCGGATCTCTGTGAGTTTGAGGCCAGCCTGGTGGACAGAGCTACTTCGAAGACCCTCAGGGCTACACTGAGGAACCTTGCCTCAAAAAAACCATAAATAAATGGATGGATGGATGGATGGATGGATAGATAGATGGATGATAGATAGATCTAAAGCCGCCAGTATTAGTAATTTAGAAATGCAGTTTTATCTACCTTCTCTTTTTTTTGCCTCTCCCTCCCTGTCATTCCCCAACACAAGCTACTACACTGAAATCTCTGTAAATGTGATAATGCTACTATACCTCCCTATTCTCGAATCTTCTCCCACTGATCCTCCAACCAGCATACTCTTAGGTGTTACTTCCCATATCAATACATACTGCTACGCATTGTCAGGGGATTATATAGTATCCCTTCATGTTTTTGTTACCATGATTTAATTAACCAGTTTGTCATAGATTTAATATCCTTTAACCAAAATACTTGAAACTAGAACTGTTTGATATTTGAAATTCTTTAGAATATTTAAGTATGTACTGAAATATCTTGGGGACTGGAACCCAAGTCTAAGGATGGAATTCATTTATGGTACATACAGATATGTGTGTGAAGTGAATTTATGCAATATTTGAAGTAATGCATTGTATACTGTATAAAAGAAAGAATGTGTACACTGAACCATCAAACTTGTGATATGATGCATAGAAAGTTTCATTTAAAAGAAGAAGAAGAAGAAAGCCAGGCATGGTGCACTACACTTGAGGGAGAGGCAGAGGCAGAGGCAGATAGATACCTGTGCATTTGAAATCATTCTGGTCTACATAGGGAGTCCCAAGCCAGCCAGGGATAAATAGTAAGATCCTGTGTCAAAAAATAAAATAAAATAAAATAAAAATAAATTTAAAAAAATTTAGAAGTTCTCAGTGAATAAAATCTCTTTTAAATAGTTTTAGAATTGAGAGTATTTCGAACTTTTGTTTAATTTGGGATGCTTAACATTGTGATGAACAATATATCTTTTCATAGTGCATTTTAATTATTCTTGATTATAAAAATATTGTATGAATTACTTTTATCCCACTCTTCATCACACTCATTTATTCCTACGCATAGTTCCCTCCTTAGGCTAGAAGTGGATTTGTTGAGTCAAAAATATGCCCATTAGGGGCTGGAGAGATGGCTAAGAAGTTAAGAGAGCACTGGCTGCCCTTCAGAGGTCCTGAGTTGAAGTTTCAGCAACCTCATGGTGGCTCACAACCAACTACAATGAGATCTGGTGCCCTCTTCTGGTGTGCAGGCATACATGCAGGCAAAACACTGTATACATAATGAATAAATAAATCTTAAAGAAAAGATATGTTCATTAAGAAGTTATATTCTGCCGTACTGCTCCCTAAAAACTTAGACCCATTTCCATTGCCATATTAGTTGGTTTTCAGGGTCTTATTGTTATTAAAATTTTGGTCATTAGCCCTAAGCGATGGTCTTCACATAAAGTAACTCTCATTTTTTTAGCCCTTCATTCATGTAATTTTGGTTGAATTGTTTTTCTTGTTTATATTGACAGCAGAAACTATGAAATTGTGTAAAATGTACAAATTATGACCTGGAAAGATACCTAATACATGTAGGGTAGAATATAATTATTTTACAGTAACTAGCTGACTGTTATATCTTTTATATTGTGTATATATATATATATATATATATATATATATATATATATATAAATATATATATTTGTATATGTGCATCCATGCTCACGTGTGTATGTATGCATATGTGTGTCCTTGCATGTGAAGGCCAGAGGTCAACTTTGGGTGTCTTCCTCATTTGTTGTCCAACTTATTTTTTGAGACAGGATTTCATACTGAACCTAGGGCTCAAATGATACACTGGCAAGCCCCAGGGTCTCCTGTCTGTCTGCCCAGTGCTGGTATTCCAGGCGTGTCTCCACCTTTTGATGGGTTCTGGAGCTTGAACTGAGGTCCTCTTGTTTGCGTGGCCAGCACTTTACTAATGAGCCATTGCTCTAGTTTCTATAATATAGTTTTGAATGATAATGTGGCAATTTGTTCTTTGTAAGATCTTGATCAGGTTCATATCAAAAACACATTTGTGAAGTCCGTGTTATTTGTATCTGCTTGGAGGAGATAAATAGAATTAAAACTGTCTTAAGTTCTTGGTAATGTTTTGGCTCCTGACTAATTCTCAGAAGTCTCTTATAGGGGAAAGAGAATGTTTGGAATCCGGCTGGTTTATTGTCTGTCTTCTGCTTTGATGTTTAACCTCATTGTATAGGAAAAACAGTTAACTTTCCAGGTTTTAGTTTGACTGTAAAATCAGGATCTATTTGATTGCTGTGTGTTTGAATGCTGCTCTAAGAATCAACTGCATGAAAAGACTCCACACAGGTACTGGCAAATAGTAATTGAATCCTTTTGCATCTGTTTCTTTTGTGATAGCTAGTGAAAGACAGACAGTATTAGATACGTATTCACTGTAACTTTTACACACAGTAGTCTTAGATATGCACTCACTATGACTTACATGTTTTGGTTTTACAGAAATCTACTCTACATTTATCCTCAAAGCCTTAATTTTGCCAACCGTCAAGGTTCTGCCAGAAACATCACAGTGAAAGTCCAGTTTATGTACGGAGAAGATCCGAGCAATGCAATGCCGGTAAGAACCGCTCTTTACTCTTTCTCTTTTTCACACTTATTCACATAGGTGAAGTTTTTGGTTTGCTTTGTATCACTGACTGGCAGCTCTAACTGGAATTTAATGTGATCCTTTAAACTAAATTTCTAACTGGGAAACTTCCTGAATATAGTAATATGCTTAATTCTAGTTACTTATGCGTACTTGGCATATGTAAAGCGTTCCTAGAGATGCAAAGATGAGTAAGTGAGTAATCTAGAGAATGTAATGTAGTGAGAGACTGCAGCCAAGTCCATCTAGGAGACGCTGTCAGAGAACAGGGAGCTCTCCTTTCCTTTTGGCACTTGAGATTCTGATTTTCCTCAGCGACCCCGCCCCCAGCCCCGCCCTTAGAATGAATGGCAGGTGAGGGAGGTAGGAAGTGATATGGTCATTTGCACACGGCCCCTGGAGGATAATACATGTGTCTCTTCCAGCTTTGTCAAGAAACTGACCATCTTGGGTACACATTAGATTCATCTAGGGAGTTGTTAAAATTCCCAGTGCCAAGGCTGAATCTCATTTTAATTAACTCATCTCTGTGGCTTCTAAACTAAGTAGCAATTTAAAAAATTCTCATCAAGTGATTAAATTTGTACCAAATGTTGGGAACTGTGGTATGTGTTATTGGAAGACATATAGAGTCAAAGGAAAAGGTGTTCAGAGATGGGAGAGGATGCCTAACAGATGACAAGTGAGCATCTTATGAAGAAGTTCCTGTTCTAAAGTGAAATGGTAATGGCGGTGAGTCTGGATAGTGGAACGAGGAAGGTCCAGGACTGTCCCTGAGAGTGATGACCACAGTGAAGCTGCCACTGAGCCAGGAGTGATGGAAGACAAGTTAGACATCGATGGTGGCCCGCCTGTAGTGATTCGTGACACCACGGTTGCCATTGCTAATGAATTCAGGTTCTACGACAGTACAGATTTGGGGGTAAAAGGCATATGCTATGGCAGAGTTAGCCTCAGACAATGTAAGTGTAATGAGAATGCTGAGCTCATCATGGGTGCATTGTTCACGGGGCCTTATATTATCCTTCAAATCTGTCTTTCAATCAAGTTCTTTGGAGTTTCTGCTCCCCAGGGAAGATGGGTTTTCTTCTTTCCTGTTGCCTCAGTTGTACCCACTTGTAGATCCGCTTGACGTCAGTGAACACAGATTATTCATCTTTGTATTCTCTTGTGGCAGCTGTTTCAGATCTCTACATGTAACATGTTGAGTTGAATAAATATTTGTTGGATAGGGGTGGAATTTATTTCTGAGGCTTGAAATTAGCATTTTGTTCTTCACTAGATCCTTATTTCTGCTAAATGAATAAATGAATAAATGTGCTGTTTTAATTGAGGTAATAATCTGTGAAAACAGATATTCTATATGAATTGCCATGTGGGGTTGAGCTTTATGAAAGATGTCATATATGTCAAAGTATGTTGCATTGTTTACTTATCAAAGTCTTCCATGTCTTAACATATTACTGGCTTCTTCCACATAGCAGTGGGTGAATTCCACCTGTACTGGCACTTAGACCCCTCCCTCTTTGGTGTTAGGACAGCATTTTCTTTCACAATGTAGTTGCATGCTTATTTATTGTATGCATTAGATTGTGAGCTCCTTGAGGGCAGGGAGCCTGTCTCATTTATACCTGTAGCTTGATGCTTATCATAGTGCTTGCCACTTAATTATTGCTCAGCCTGTGTTGCTCAGGGACTGAAATACATTGTCAATGATCACAATGAAACCTGTTCTACTTTGTTCTGTTCTGGTTGCATAGAGAAATATTTTGCTTTGTGAAAAGAGATAGCTTCTAAAGAGAAAAGGTGCTGTATTCCTTTCATCTATACATTATTATTTATATGAGAGTATAATGTTTTTATGTTAGTGTAAATGGCTGCTATGAAAATATATGTATATATTTATGGGCAGAATGCATATGTTATGTTTTTGAAATATAAAAATTCAAAGGATCTTCATATAAATGTTTGATTATATTATTGTTAGTACGACAAAACTGTAAAGTTTGTAATTATGGCACTAAAATAAAATTTTATAAGAGTATATTAAGGTAACTGGTGGTGCATGCCTTTAATCCCAGTACTTGGGAATCTGACATAGGAAGATCAAGAATTTAAAGCCAGCCTGGACTACATACCAAATTTAGGTCCAACCTGGGCTGCATAGTGGGATCCCATCTCAAATTAAAGTAAGAACAAAATAAAAAGAAACATACTAAGGCATTGGAAAATTGACCAAATAAAGCTTATCAAAGGGAGTAAATATTACTGTATTTGCTATTCCTTTAAAATAGAAGCACCAGCTTGAAATGTCAGAAAAAGAAACAAATGCCAATTACCTCCTTTACAAAAGGAACAGACTAAGTTGTTTCAGTTTGATGGTAGACGTGCACTCACATGCATATGTAAAGATAACTGCCAGATTTAAAGCGTTTAATCTGTGGCATTTCTTAACTGTACTGTTATAGTAGTCATAACAATGACGTCAACATCAGTCTCTAGTTAACCAGTGTTCCTGGTTTGGTTGTTTTACCACTAAGATTTCTGTGTGAGTACCCTACATTTTTTTAATGTGGTGAATTTTAAAAATAATATAATACACAAGTCTAAAATGGAGTACCTCCATTATGAAGTACCTTGCAGGGTGTACAAGAAGTAAAAAGATAAACAGCATGACCTAAAAATCTTTTGTATCATTTATAAACAACTGATATTTGACCTTGAGAATGGCTCTCATGTTTTATTAAAGCCGCCACTTTGTAAAATATATTTATGCCACCATGCTAGGGTAATTTTCTTATTATAAGTTTAAAGTGATATGTTATACCCTGAATGTTTAGTTTCTTTAAGAAAAAGGAAAGAGGGCTGACGATGTAGTTCAGTTGCTAGAAACCTTGCCTAGCATGGATGAAGCCCTGGGTACATAAAACTAGGTGTGGTGGTATATGCCTTTAATCCCAGTGTTAGAATCAAAGCCATCCTCAATTACATGTGAACTTCAAGGCCACCTTTGGTTACATGAAGCCCTATTTCAAAAAAAGTGGGAGATGGGAAGAGGACAAATGTATCTTATTACTCAGTGGATAGAAATATAATTATAGAAGTTTTCTGAATGGTTGAATGTCAGATGGGTCTTTCATTGAAAAGAAATCTGTAGTTGAGCAGTTAAGCTTTTAAAGATCGTTAAGTAGGCACATTGTTCTTTCACTGGGCTGATTTTGCCCATTTTCTCAAGTAGTTATTAAAGCATACAAATTCTTACATAGATATGAAACATCCAGCATTTATTACAACCAAGTTTCAACATGCTGTTATTTGTTACAGGTAATCTTTGGTAAATCTAGCTGTTCAGAATTTTCAAAGGAAGCCTATACAGCCGTAGTATATCATAACAGGTACTGAATTAAAATATTTCTTTCAAAGTTACTCACTTCTTAGTGGCATTGTTAGCACTCACATTAGTATGTTTACCAAATGCTTTGCTGCACTGAATGTGCAAAATTCACAGCTGACATCAGAATGACAATATTCGGTCTGTAGATGCACAGTTCTTCTTTGTAGACGTCTCAAATGTAAGGCTTTATACAAAAAACATCTTTTAAAAAATTCTATTTCTTCCTGTGTAGTTATTGATTAGCGTTTTGGCCTCTGGTCCTTTGATCTTTGCCCGTTACTTTCCCCAGACACTTTCTTGTTTTGTTGAATTCTCCTGTGCTCAAGCCCACTGAAGTGGTGATGTGTTCAGCCTCCCACCATTCTTTGACTGAGTGGCTCTCCAGTTTTACTTCTACGGGCAGTTGCTAACCCCAGAGAGCTTTTATTTTCTTCTTTATGTGTGTGTGTGGTGGGGTGGTTATTGAATGTAGTTAAGGAAAAAAAGTCACACAGTTGTCCCGTGGGGTTGGCTGTTGCAGAACTGTGCTGTTGGATCACCTGTTGGGGCTGCAGTCGTTTGTTTCTCTTCTGTTTGCCCCTCTTTACAGTCTTCTTGTGAGTATTTTGGTTTGGTTTTATTCTGTACCTTTTCTCTCCTGAACCAGTAGCTATGGGGTTTCCTGCAGCTTGTCTTTCTTCTGCATTTCTAGCTTACTGATTATGGCTGTCAGACTGGAGACGTATTTTTGACACGTTTGACAAATTATGTCCAACATAATTTCTCTGTTTACTGCCTCAGATTATCCCATGCTTGTCTACCTTTCCTTCTCTCTCGGTAGTAGCAGTGGCCCCTCTCCTGCTCAGTGTGACTCGTTCCCATCCGTTCCTAGTCTTGTGCCACTTCTTCAGAGTGTGCGTCAGCTCCTGCCTCTTTCCATCACAGCTGTTTGTGGCCCCACCTGTTACAGGTCATGCTTCCTGTGTAACCAACACCGGGTCTTTCCCTGGTGCTGTTACATCGTGCACGCTTTCTTGATCTCCCTCCTTCTTTCTCACCTTCATCTGGTACACATTTCAGTTTCTGTCTGCTTTTTGAGATTTTCTTTCTATAGTGATTTGTTTTTAAAGTATAGGCACTTCACACAAAATACTAAAACTTTGCTCATAATTCTTAGTCTCTCTGTATGACTCCTCCTAAGTGATCTTACCTGTCTCTCCCTGTTAAGTTCAATGAAAACACTTCTACTTTAGCGTTTATACAGAATGCTTCCAAATCCGTTCTAGTCCTGACCTTTTGTACTCAAGTATCTTTTCATTGACTGATGAGACACACTGGTTTGTGTGTCCTCTCTTCTTGGTTTCCATGCTTGTCTTCATGACTCTCTATTTTTAATAATTTTTCTGGTTCAGAATTTGACATCTTTGACATTTTCCTTCTATTCTCTGGTATCAAATCAAACTTTTAAGTCTTAATATTATTCTTTCTGCCTTTTGTGCCCTCTGTTTCTGGACCTTTCTTAGACCTGTGTTTACTAAACTTTACATATACTTTTAAGCCTGTATCAAATATCTTATTCTGATCTCAAACTTGAAATAATTTGTTTACGTTTGTCCTTGAAGTGTTAACCTTAGGTGCTCAAACATTTTCTACAAAGGACTAGGTAGTATATATATGTTCTAAGCCTGTGGCGCATACCATATCTCTTGCAGCCAATGAATTCTGCCACTATAGGACAAAAGTGCCATAGTCAGTAAGTAATGTTACAGTAATGTGGTGTCTGTGTTCTAATAAAACTTTATTATGGACACTGAAATTTGAGTTTCATATCAAGAAATATAGTATTGTTTTGGTTTTTAAAAACCTTTTAAAAATATGAAACACATTCATGATCTTCAGGCTATATAAAATAGGTAGTGGACTGGGCTTGGCCTGTGAACATTTGCCAATCCTTGTTTTACAGTGTACCTTTTGACGTCTGTGTCCAGTTCATATTCCTACTAAGTTATACAACTTTAAGGGTAATTGTTGTCTTATTTATCTTTAAAACAACCACAAAAAAAAACCCCATGTAGCCTAAATATGAGAAACCATCATTGATTCCTACAGACACTTATAATGTGATTTCAGGAAGAAATTAATCCAAACACTGTATACCAGCAAATACAGTTCTATAAAAATAACAATTTCTAAAAGTTTCTCAGTTTGGCTGGGTCATTATTATTATTGTTTTAAGCATTAGTGGAATTAACAGGACAATACCATCTGACATTGCTTATAAATTCAGGTTTTTATAATTCAGTGATGGTTGGTGAGCTTAGTAATAAGAAACACACCTTTTAAAATGTTCAGCCAGTCATCAAATTCTCAGCTAGCATTAGCTCTTTCTTATTATCATTATTTAAGGCCTAGTTCCACTTACTGTTTCTGTGATCAAATCCACACCTGTTAATGTAGTTTTGAGTCTTATTTGAACAGGAAGAATATTAACTGATTGACATCTGAGACAGAAACTTGCCTGACAGGAAGGACAGCCTTCACTTTAAAGGTGGTTGGAACCATGTGACTTAGCTGTGTTTCCATTGGATATAATTCTGAAAGATGCTGAGAATGGAGAATTGAGATACCTCCATTGAGTTCTATTCTTTTTATTTGTGTATCACAGAAAACCAGCTTGATTCTATTAAAGTGCCCCTTGAGACCACGCCCCTCCTGTTGAGATGAAGCATCATGACCATCAAGCATGACATTCTTTGTATTAGTGTAATGCTCAGGAGCACTTTGATGCTGTTGGATACATGCAGTTTGTGGGCTTTCTCTGATTATGACTTTCTTTGTTTCCTTGTGTCAGCAGTGGTCTGTTTGCTAACGTATTTATTCCTTTTAACAATGGAGCACTTGAGAGAAAACATTCCACAGAGAGCCTAACTTTCTTTAGAGATCCCCCTCCCAAATGGTAATTGTACTCCTACAAAAGAAAAGTGTTTTCCTATGGGTATGGCTTAAAAATATATACTTGCAATACTGCTTTGACTTTTCTGTGCCGTGTGTGCCAGATTTGGTTCATAAATGTAGGACAGCATCCAACGTGAAGATCTCAGTATCTAGACAGTAATTATGAATGAATTTTCTAATAGTAGGGTGCCTCAGCTCATTAATAAAAACATGATGAACAGTTTCAGAAACTGTTAGTTCCCTCATCTGGAAGTAGAAGTTAATTATTTAGAATTATTGCGAACAATGAAAAAAATATCCTCAAGTAGATGAAAAATAATGCATGAACCTAAAAGTTAATCTTAAGATCATCCAAATAAACAAATACAATAATTATTCATTTGAACAAATTACTGACTATTGATTTCTTGTTTTTTTGATTTCTTTGTATGAAGGTCTCCTGATTTTCATGAAGAAGTCAAGGTTAAACTCCCTGCCACTTTAACTGACCATCACCACTTGCTCTTTACTTTTTATCATGTTAGTTGTCAACAAAAACAAAACACTCCACTTGAAACCCCAGTTGGATATACAGTAAGTCTCTTTGTTAAATATTTATATTAAGGGATCTTAAGTATAATAAAACATTTATGAAATTTAGTGTTCAGTAGATGTTTTCTGTTGAGTATTGCCCATTTGATTCTCTGTAATGTCAAAATTGGCACTTGGAAGAAAGCATCGCCATCACAGATGCTTACCGGTGTCCTTAGCTAGTTAATAACTTCATAAAACTTACGTGTTAATTCTGATTAGTGAGTGTTTTCCAAACAGTGCAGTATAAACACAGAATAGAATGATTTGAATGTAAGACAAATTAAAGAAATCCATAGACAAGAAAGTAAAGCCTTTGAATATTTTTTAGCAAAAAAACAACCGTTATGGTCAAATTGCCAGGGTTAAAACCCAGTGAAGGCCAACGTGAGGTGTCATCACAGTTTTATTGTGAAATTTATCCTTCAACTCAAAAGATGAAATTCACATTTCAGTATTTTTGTCTCTTATGTTTATGACAGGAATTATGGTAACTTAGGAGATAAATTATATTCTTACTTTCCCCCCCAGTATTATGGGTTTCCCTATTTACCTCAAAACTACTGTTTTAAAGTTCATTTATTTTATAGCCTTTTCTAGAACTGACTCTTCCTTGGATAATAAGGCTCTGTACTCAGTATTGCATGTCAAAATAGTCATAGTTAATATAAAATAGTCATAGTTAATATGACTATTTTCATTAAATATCACCAGAGAAATGGACTGCTGAAAGCCCATTATTACTTAGGTAATTAAAAATCCTAATACATGTTGATGATGTGAGAAATTTAGGTTGTGCACATTCATAAAGCAGACAGTCCACATAATGATTTCTCTAACAGACCCATGTCTCTTCATTTAAAGTGGATACCAATGCTGCAGAATGGACGGTTGAAAACTGGGCAGTTCTGCCTACCGGTCTCGTTGGAAAAACCACCACAGGCTTATTCAGTGCTTTCTCCTGAGGTCAGTACATCTCTGCATGTTTAATTCTCCCGACTGAAAGAAAAAAGTTTAAAAAAAACCCGTAAAGATATTTACCAAAAAAGCTTTGCTGTTTCTTCTGTGTGAATGTACATAATGAAGTAATACTTTCTTCATTGATAATTTGTTGCTCGAATTTCTAAAAGTCTTGTAATAAAAAACCTGGAGCCAGATATTAGAATAAATGCGAAAGATCAGGGAGCCAAATTAACAAGCCACTGCCATATTTCACCTCGCCAACTCCACGAATCCTCTAACTGAAATCCTCTGAGTCCTCAGCTGAAAGGGGTCCAGCCGAAAAAAGGGTTTAGTTCCTGTCTCCTCAGACCTTATATAACTTTCTCCACCCAGCCATATTACTTCCTTCCTAGTGCTGGGATTAAAATCATGTGATTCTCAAATACTGGGATTAAATGTGTGTGACTTCCAAGTACTGAGATTAAAGGTGTGTACCACCACTGCCTGGCTCTGTTTCTCTCCTAGACTGCATCAATCTCATGTAACCCAGGGTGGCTTTGATCTCTGCCTCCTGAGTTCTAGGATTAAAGGTGTGTGCCACCACTGCCTGGTCTCTATGTTTAATCTAGTGGTTTGTTCTGTTCTCTTCAGGTAGATTTTATTTATATATACACAATATATCACCACAATAATTACAATTTTTCTTTCTAAAATTTTGGAGCTTTTAGCTAGATGTGGTAACAAACTAGTTCCTAAGTGGCTGAGACAGGAGGACTGACACAGGTTTGAAACTGGCCCAGGCTACATAGTGAATATATGTGTGGTATAATTGTATGTACATGCATTTGCATGTGGAGAGGCCAGAGGTAAACATTGGTGTCATCCTCAATCATTTGCTACCTTTTTTTGTTTGTTTGTTTTTGACCAAGGCCTTTCATTGAACCTGGAGCTCCCCAGTTTATCTAATTTGACTAGCAAGCAAGCCCCCGAGAGCCTCCTGCTACCCACTTCCCCAGTACTGGAATGAGTAGGTGTTACTATGCCTGGGTGCTTATGTGGGTAGTGGGATTGAGAACTCAGGTCCTCACACTTGCTTAACAAACATTTCACCAAATGAGCCAGCCTTGATAATTCAAAAAAATTATTTATTTATTTATTTAGTTAGTTAGTTAGTTAGTTATTGTGTGTATGAGCTCACATCTATGTACATGTGCATCCCACCACACACATGTGTAGGTCAGAGGACAACTTGCTGGAGTCACTTTTTTCTTTCCACCGTGTAATGTCTAAGGCTCGAACTCAGGCTATAAGGCTTATCAACAAGAGCCTTTATCCCACTATGCCATCTTGCTGGCTTAACTGATAAATTTTGAAATATAAAATTAAATCAGTGACTAAGAAGAGTTATCTGTTACAATAATTTTGGGAAAATTTTATGATCTGTATTATTACAGATATAAAACATAATGTTTCAATTTTTCAATGATTTTGAGGGAAAATTCATAAAAATATAAGTAATATGGAGGCTGGAGGGATGGCTCAGCAGTTCAGAGCACTGGCTGCTCTTCCAGAGAACCTGGATTCACATCTCAGCACACAAACCAGGAGGCTTCCAGCTGCCTGTTGCTCCAGCTCTAGGGGACCAACATCCACTTCTGGACCCTAAAGGCAGCTACATACACTTAAAAACATATAAACATGTAGACAGACAGACACATGTATGCAAATAAAAATATAAATAAAATCTGTAAAAACAAGCATTGAATCATTTGATTATATGAATGATTACTAACATTTGAAATTCATCTATGCTTTTTGATGTAATTATATTAAGATGAAGTATTTTATTTTCACATGTTATAGCTGCTATTGCAAAAGAGAAATTCTGTTGTCTCACTTTTTAGGAATATACACAGCACTGTTTTTTAATCTTCATTGAACTTGTACAAACCAATATAAGATCTGAATTGTTCACATAGTGTATAAAAAGAAGCCCACTCATTTTTATTTTGTATTCTGGAATACTGACACTTTCTAAATAGATTGCAGTACTTTTTTTCTTTTTCTTTTCTCCCCCCTCCCCACCAGACAAAATTTCTCTGTGTAGCAGCCCTGGCTGTCCTAGAACTTGCTCTGTAGACCAGGCTGGCCTCGAACTCACAGAGATCCACCTGCCTCTGTCTCCTGAGTGCTGGGATTAAAGGCATGCATGCGTCACCAGTGCCCAGCTAGGTTGCAGTTCTTTATTCCTATAATCAGACTCAAAGCTGGTGCTGACTTTGGGTCTAGAATAACCAATGTGAGTTCTTTTTAGACTTCTTTCCCACTGACATTTTCTATTTAGTGATCTCACCAGGTCATAGACTAGCTCATTAATGTTGACTTTCTAAAAAGGCACAGTTATACGTGGTCTTGCTAAATTCTGCCCCTGTTCTTTGCTTCCTACTACTTATCTTCCATGTCACATTTACTGCCAACTCAAATCGCTGAACTATTCTGAATCTGGTTATAATTCATGCAGTCTGTTCCCTCAAGTCCTTTGTTCACTAAACGTGGTGTGAGCTCACAGAGAAGCTCCCTGCAGCTATTCTTGACACTCCACTTGTGCACTGCTGTTAAGTGGTGCTGCCTCTCTGGCATCCAGGATTATTTCCAGGATGCACTGTAGACAGTCCACTCGAGCTTGTTTTCCATTGGACTCTTTGATGTTGGGTAATCTTGAACAAAATGAACTGCTAGAGTCTATTTCCCGTGTCTCCTATACTAAACAGTAACAGCTCACGTGATGTGACCTGTGGTCTGTGTAAAGGCAGACAGTCACACGTTACCCGTCTCTGCTTCTTGTCTCACTCAGAAAAATCCTAATGAAGAATCAGTAGCTTCTGTTCACAAGCCTCTTGAAATAACTGTTCCATGATGATTAGTAAATCCCTCAGTGCTATTTTCAAAGAAACTTATGTGTGTGTGTGTATACAAACATACACACACACATACACACACACACACACACACACCCAACCAGGCTGTTGCTCTGACCCTCATCTCTTACCATATTCCGTCATGTACTCTGCCCTCACCATGCACAGAGTTTGTGTTCTTCCCAGTGAGGTGGGATGAGTGCATCTCCAGCCCAGACCTTTGCACTCCCCTGTACTGGCAGTGCTGTGTTCAAGACTTGCTCCTCATTTTCATCAAACATTCACTCAAATATCTCCTCAGAGAAGTCGTCTGTGATGATTATGCCTAAGAAGCCTCTGCCGCCTGACCTTCTTGCTTTGTCTCTTTTCTCCTCTTACTTTTTGCCGTTGACTCAATGTTTATCTATTTATTGTCTGTAGAATATAGAATATAGTATATAGAATATAGCACCACTTCTAGTGATATCTGTATTAGAGGGTTCCACAGATATCTAAAATACAGAATCTCCCAAATTGTTCTCATTCTTGTTGACTACTGTTAGAACCTTTGAATGAAGGAAAGACCTTAGCCACTAATGTGTCTCAGCAAAGTGGTGATATCCCGGGTACATGCCTCAGGGAGCTGTGTTTACTGGGCTCTAGGGAGCAAATTCGTAGCAGAGAGAAGTGTGTCGACCTGGAGCCAGAATTTTTTCCCCTCTATGTAAAAGTATAAAATTTGGTGTAGTGTAAACCATTCATCATAATTGCCTGGACCTTAAAACAGTTTGGTTTGTTTATGCCTGAACAATGTCAAATGAAATACATTTGTGTTTTACCTCATAAATTGTACTTCTAGATGTTCATCTTAGAGATGTATTTGCATAATTGTGAGAAGATCTGAATATTTGTTTTTTTTTTTTTTTTTTTTTTTTTTTTTTTTTTTGGAGACAGGCTTTCTCTGTGTTACAGAGTCCTGTCTGTCCTGGAACTTGTTTTGTAGACCACTGAGACCTCACTGAGATCTGCCTGCCTCTGCTTCCCGAATGCTGGGATTAATATTTGACGTTTTAAATTTAATAGTGGTTGCATTACAGATGGGCTGTGATGGTTTCTGATTTATTATTTTATTTAATAATATAGTTGCCCATTAAATCTATTGGTCCAAGAGTTGGAACATTACTAACTTAAATCATTTATCTTCTCCCCCACTCCATATTTATTTGCTTTCAAATTGCATTAAATTAGCAGATTTTAAAAGATTGTTATCAAAATGTGCGTGGCATTTTTTAACAGTGCCCAGATATCTATGCTGCCAATTCTCAGACTGTAGAACTGTTGAATTTATAAGCATGTTACACATTTTACTTGCATATTTTTTAAGGGGAAAACAAATACTTTGAAAAATAAAGCTGGGTTCCAAACCTTTATTATTTGCTTTAGTAGAGAGATAGAATCTCTGAGTTTGTGTAGGAATTTGAAATGGGAAACTGGTTGTACTAGGTTTTCTTTTCTACACATAAAAAGTCAAGTCAGGGTACGAGGAATTATCCCGTATGTATTCTGCTTGTTCTGGCAAGACTTCAGATCTTTCTAGTTTTCATCTGTCGCAAGGATGACTGGTCCCTGATGGCTGGATATCGTTGGCTTTGCTGGAGTCCCCTCTTTGGCTTGCCTTTCTCTCAGACCTAGTCCTGGATACATAAACCGTAAACTAAACAAGAACCTGCTTTTGGGTACTTGCAGGCCGGGTTTGCCAGCCTGTCTGTTCTTCTTCCCAGTTTTCAGAGTCCTCATGTTCAGTCTGTTAGTTACACCCAGGGTTTAGCTGTGTGCAGCATAAGGAATTCAGTATATATACTTGTATTGAAGGGTCCTTGGGGGAAGTTGGAAATAGCAAGTAGAAGACAGATATAATCAGAATACTTATGTATGGAATTCTCAAAGAAGAAATCAAAATAGGTATTTCCACCTTACATCTAGTCCTTTAGGTTAGGACTTTGTTTAATGAGTTCATGATCCATTTGTAAGTGTGTAATTGTTCTGCTTGGTGTCTTACAGGTTCCTCTACCTGGGATGAAATGGGTAGATAACCACAAAGGAGTGTTTAATGTTGAAGTTGTTGCTGTTTCATCCATTCATACACAAGTGAGTTTAGTATTTTTTTAATGAATTTCAGTTAAATGAATTGAACCTGTTGTCTCATGTCAGTTCTGTTGTCTTTCCAGGCTTTAGGAACGTATTTTAAAAATGTAGATTTAGACTTTTTTTTTCATTAACTACCATTAAATACTTTGCCCTTTAAATGTCATTGATGTATTTTGAACAATAAGAGTCTTTTTCTTTCTCTTCATTTCTGATACATGAAAAGCTATTGCCAGCTCATTTTAATTCTAACAAAGTCAGGTATCTCAAGTGGAAGGTTTTTAGAGATCGTTTGCTCCAGGTTCTTGACCCTGTTAGTAGTGAGGAGGAGGAACATTGAATAACAGCACAAAGGTTTAGTTGGGAGACAAATCTAGCAGCAATTTGAATGGAGAACATGTAAAATACAGACGTGTTCAAAATATTAAAGATGATTTGCTATTAAATGGATGTTAAAAGAATTCTGTGATAACAACAAATACCAGACCGAGAAGTATCAAGAAGTCCAAAGCAAGCTCCTAATGACTGACAGAGTCTGAGGAGAGGACACTGTTGCTGTAGGAATGTGGAGCTTAGCATTCTGTGGTGACAGAGAAACTTAGTGGCTAGCACCTGCCGTAGGGGCATGAGAGTCACCACTGCTGTGTGCACATCCACACCACCAGCCACCGCTAGGAAAATAAGAATCAGTCTTTCCAGTCCCCGTCCCCCAGACTACAGCTAACAAGGGATGGACGGATCCAGCTCCTGTACTGTATGCTATAACAAGGAAGGTGGGCTAGGAGCTAGGAGAGTAAGTTAGTAACAGATGCAGGTTTCTAAAGTGCCTGCCACAAGAATCGAGCTCCAAAAACTTAGTAAGACCATTACCAAAAATTAGTAAAATGAGATCCTCCATCGGTCTCAAAGATTCTTTGAGTAACTGATGGTATTTAAGATGTGGCTGTTTCAAAATGATGAGTAAGAAGGGATCTATTAAATTGGAAACAGTGTTTGTATATACGTGTGTGTGCTTTTTTGCATTATCGATTAATACAAGATACAGATGTTATGCAGTTCTTCTGGGTTTGATAATTAACTGTGGTTAGAATTGTTTAGCTCTGTAATTGTTCTTTGTTTTAGGATCCTTATCTGGACAAGTTCTTTGCTCTTGTCAATGCTCTGGATGAACACATGTTCCCAGTCCGAATTGGAGATATGCGGATCATGGAAAACAACTTAGAAAATGAACTGAAGAGTAGCATTTCAGCCTTGAATTCCTCGCAGCTGGAACCAGTAGTCCGGTTTCTTCATCTTCTGCTTGATAAACTAATACTTTTAGTTGTTAGACCTCCTGTGATTGCTGGCCAAATAGGTAATTAAGTTTATTTGAGATGAATCAGAAATTTATAATTTTGAATTTCCAACTTAGATTTTAAAAAGAATCATGATTTCTGTTTGCTGTGTTTGCAGTAGGAGGAGGTGGGAAGGTGCTGCTGACTTGTATGTGCCAGAAAAAAATGTATTTTTATAGACTTTTAATCAAACTACCGAAACAAATTAATATTCAATCACCAAAGATGTATTAAGCACTTACGATGAGTCTGATACTCAGAGACACTGTCCAAAGCTTGGTCCCTGCTACTAAGATCTCATAGAGTAGTTAAGAGTGGCCAATGGACAGTCCTGTTACATTTCATAGAGCGTACAGTGTGTCCATTCTGCATTTTCATCTGTCTCTTATCCTCTGTTTCCTGTAGCTCTTTCCTTTGTTTTCTTAGAATCACTGTATTTATTCTCTTTTGTACTCTGAAAAAAGAACTGTTTCTCATTTCTACCCTTTTCCAAATAAAAATCTGGGGAAGAAATTAAGCCTGAAAGATACGAGCTGCTCTGTTATTAACATTTTGTTAGCCGGTGGCACTAAGGAGGTGTCTGTTCACAACCTGAGATATGTGCTCTTTTAGGGACAGTTGTGGGGGAAGTTCTGGAGTCACGTACTCACAGATGAATAGTTCTTCTTAAGTCCTGTTCAAGGAGGAGAAACCATATTCATGTAACACAGACACAAAGAACCTGGGAAGTTATGGGAAGACTTGTAAGGAATGAGCTATAAAGTAGAGGTGATGTGGGAGACATGAGAGAATAGTAGGATTTTCTACCACACTTCCTGAAACCAGAAAATTATTCTATAGGAAACATTAGCCTTTGAAAGATCTGGCTATAATTATGGAGGCAATGTGACCAAATGTTACCTTTAAAGACAAACTGTGTAGAGGCAGGGAAGATGTCTTAGTGGGTATAAGTACAGCAAGTGTGAAAGACCTGAGTTCAAAGTCTCCAAAAGCCCATATAAAAGCCAGATGTGTAGTGTGAGTGTCTGCAATGCCCACATTACTATGGGGAAGTGGGGAATGGAGAAAAGGGACTTCCTGGAAGCTCATGGGCCAGATACCCTGATACATACAATAGAAAACCAGCAAATAGACCCTGTCTCAAAACAAGGTAGAAGATAGGCCAGCATCTGAGGTTGGCTTCTGACCTCACATGTGCTGTTGGCACATCTGTACCCTTCACACCTGTGCTGTGGCACACACGCACCTGTACTCACAGAAATGTATACACAAAAGATGCTGTGTGGAGATGGGTTGAAAATGGAAAGATCTAAAGACAGAGACAAGTTTGAAGTCATGTACAGTCTCCTATCAAAAATGATAGAAGTCCTTATATAAGGCAAGTGAGACTAGACCAAGGAAAAGAGGATGGATTCGGGTTCATAAGATTACTGTGTGGATGGCTTTTAAGAAAAGAAAGTTATGGCCGGGCAGTGGTGGCGCACACCTTTAATCCCAGCACTCAGGAGGCAGAGGCAGGTGGATCTCTGTGAGTTCAAGGCCAGCCTGGGCTACCAAGTGAGTTCCAGGAAAAGGCGCAAAGCTATACAGAGAAACCCTGTCTCGAAAAACCAAAAAAAAAGAAAAAAAAAAAAAGAAAAAAGAAAAGAAAGTTATTAAAAGAATGGAATTAATAATAATAATAATAATAATAATAATAATAATAATAATAATAAGGCATTGGTCAGAATAGCACTGTGTGCTTTCTTTTCATTTCTGTATGAAATCCTCTCAGCAACCTTGGGTAATCCTGTCCTAATCACTCCTCTATTGCCACGACAACACACCATGACCAAGGCAACTTTCTTCTGAAAACATTTAATCTGGAGCTCATGGTTTCAGAGGATTAGTATCCATGACCATCATGGTGGAATCATGACAGCAGACATGCAGGCCTGGTGCTGAAGCAGTAGCTGAGAACTAACATCTGATCTGTACACATGAGGCAGACAGACAGAGAGCTAACTGGAAATGATATGGGCCACCCCCAATGACACACATCCTCCACAAAGCTAATCCTTCCAAACAGTCCCATCAACAGTGGACCAAGCATTCAAATGTCTGAGCTTACAGGGGCCCTTTTTACTCAAACCACCACGCCACCAATTCACAGATGAGTACAGGGGTGAACATGTTCAAAAGTTTTGCTTAAAGTCATTGAGCTATAACAACACAGCCAAAATTCAACCCAAGCAACGGCTCTAGAGTACATCTCATACCTAACAAGTGTCTGTTGATGAAAATTTTAAGAACAGTTTAATCTAATTAAAGAAAGAAATGTAAGAAGTTGGTTTAGAGATTTGATTCCCACCCGACGTGGTGCCTACAACTATCTGCAGTTCCAGTTCTAAAAGGCTTTGATGCCCTCGTCTGGCATCTTTGGGCACCAGGCACTAATGTGGTATACTTATGTGTATGCAGGCAAAAGATTTATACACATAAAATAAAAATAAAATTTTTAGTGTTAGTGGCGCACACCTTTAATCCCAGTACTCCAGGAGGCAGAGGCAGGCAGATTTCTGTGAGGTTGAGGCCAGCCTGATCTACAAAGCGAGTTCCAGGACAGCCAGGGCTACACAGAGAAACCCTGTCTTCAAAACAAAACCAAAACCAAAAACAAAGGAAGTTCGGTTAGAAGGGAAAGCTAGATTGAGTGGAGCATCAGAATGAATTTGAGGATGCTGAGAGATGATGAAACAGTTAAGGCACTTGTGGCTCTTCCGGAGAATCCAGGTTCAATTCCCAGCATCCACATGGAGGGAGGCCCACAACCATCTGTAACTCCAGCTCAAAGGGATCCAACACCCCCTTCTGGCCTCCCCCAGCCAGACAAGTGATGCACAGACATACATGCAGGCAAAACACCCACACACATAAAACAAGGTAAGAATTAAAAAGTGAATGTTTACATACTGAGATAAGTCATTTACAAAATAGGAGAAAAATACAAGAAAATGGAGTGAGAAAAGATTTAACCATTGAAGCAAGTTCAGGAAATGAAAGTGTAGTTAGATATCTTATGCTTTCTTTTCTTTTTTTTGGAAAGGTGATAGGAATATTAGTTTCCAATAAATTTGTAGATAGATTTGAGGCCTTTCAGCTTTATGCATGTCCTGGGTGATGTAGAAGGTGAGAATTGCTAAGAAGGGAATAAGATGGATTTTTTAAAAATATAATTTAATTTAACTTTTATTTTGTATGTATGGGTATATTGCCTGAGTGTATGTATATGTATGTGTACCTCTTGCATGCCTGGTACCCAGAGGAGGCCAGAAGAGGCCATCAGATCCCCTGGAACTGAAGTTACAGATGGTTGTGAGCCACCATGTGGGTGGTGAGAATTGAGTCTGGGTCCTTTGGAAGAGCAGTCAGTGCTCTTAACTACTAAGCCATCTCTCCATCCCCTGGACCTAGTTTTGAAAAGTATTCTGCTGATTTGGAGTAGCTACTGTGAGAGGGGAAAGGAAAGGAGCTAACCAGGATCCAGGAGGCTGCTAAACCTCAGGATTCTCTCTCTGCCCTCTGGCCCACTTAGTTCAGGACATGTTCTTTAATCTTGTAAATAGCCATTTCACTTGATTACTTCGCCTTTAGGAAACTTAACTGGCCTCATTTATCTGTCCATAATTCCCTGTCCTGGTAAATAAATCACAGACCTGACTCTTACACCCTTTTCAGATGTCTGCTTGGTTTAATAGTCCTAGTTCTTCAGGACTGACAGTGTGCTGTCAGAATTCTGATTTTAAAAAGTTCTTGAGGTATATCGACACGGGTGACGGAGTGAGTAGGTGGTGGTATTCTGACATGTCAAGAGCTTTGCATCTTTCTGTTTTTCTATCCCCTCCCCCTTCTAATCCTTTTATAGATTTAGTAATTTCAATCAAGTTGCTTACCCACTATCCTCTATTCATAGTACTATTTTTAATGATTTATTTTTATTATTATTTTAAATTTCTTTAAAAATAATAGATGCTTATTGTATGCTCTTTAGATTTTCAGAGTCATCTTTAAAATGAGTAGTTAATTCTCAAGTTTGTATAGAAGATGGATTTCTCTGTGCTTTGTATTACTTTTCAAAATATTGTGTATCTGTTAGACACTTTTATTTTAACTAATCTAACCCATACAGTTTTCACATTAAATTCATAAATGGGTTATTTTTCCTTTTGTTTTCAAGAATAATTTTTGTCAAGCTATTTCAAAATATCAGAATCAATGTGCTATTTTTATACATTTACTGTGTCTTAACATTCTACTTATAGCCTTTTATAAACAGGAAAGAACCCTCGTTTTGTGGAACTGCAAATGTAAAAACATTAAAGCAATTTTTTTTCTTCGTTCTGAAAAGTTAATCTAGGGCAAGCATCTTTTGAAGCTATGGCATCAATTATAAATCGACTTCACAAAAACTTAGAAGGAAATCATGACCAGCATGGCAGAAATAACCTTCTCGCATCATATATCTATTATGTGTTCCGCCTGCCGAATACTTACCCTAATTCACCATCACCAGGTATTTTATTCTTTTTAGTATTAAACTGTCTTTCATATTCATGCTAATTCTGAAGCAGTCATGTAGCTAGCTCACTGTGTGACTCACACATTCACAACATTTATTTACTCTGTTAAGGAACATTCACGGTGCTAGTCATTGAAGGGTTATGTTTCATTTTTAAGCATCATTATATATACAGCTTCCTTTAAGGTGAATTGGAGAGCTTGGTTAAGTTAATTATTAGAACTGAACCTTGACAATCACTTCATCCATCTCTGAAAGCATTTCATCATTTCTTTTTTTTTTTTTTTTTTTTGGTTTTCCGAGACAGGGTTTCTCTGTGTAGCTTTGCGCCTTTCCTGGAACTCGCTTTGGAGACCAGGCTGGCCTCGAACTCACAGAGATCCGCCTGCCTCTGCCTCCCGAGTGCTGGGATTAAAGGCGTGCGCCACCACCGCCCAGCTATCATTTCTTGTTAAAATTAATAGAGTATTTTATTTGCCATTCAGAATGGTTTTAGACCTTTAGGGAGATACATGGTAGACTGATAGTTTTCTATAAATCCTATAAGGTCCATAGTAACGTAAAAATGATTGTCTAGAAAGCGTCCCAATTTCTTCATGACCAGTAAAATAACATAAGCTTTCTGAATATTAAAGCCTCAGCTAGTTACTTGTCTTTCATATGATGTTGATGAGAGTGGTGTTTGTGAGGGATGTTTGAGTTTGTATTTCCATTTAGTTAGTTAGTTAATTATTTAACTCTTGAAACTGCTTACCTGTTTGCTGTATAAGCAATAACTTGTCCCTAGTGATGACGGTACGTGCCCCTTTGCAGCTATTGGCAATGTTATTGATTTAAGCTTTAACCCAGAATTTTTTTATTGTTTTTGTTGTGAAAAGATGAACATTTGTCTTTTATCTTGACCTATAATTTACTATCTTGATTTTAGCTATATAACTTGAGAATCTGAGCATGTGAGTGACAGTGGTATACCCAGAATGCTTCTCTATCTGCCTTTTTGTTTGATTCAGTGTTAAGATTTTGCACATTTTACATATAATGTATAAGTATATACATTAATCAGTTGTCAGATTTGTGCCATTTTCAATAAGACATTTAAAAATATTCAACAGCCGGGCAGTGGTGGCGCACGCCTTTAACCCCAGCACTCGGGAGGCAGAGCCAGGCGGATCTCTGTGAGTTCGAGGCCAACCTGGGCTACCAAGCGAGTTCCAGGAAAGGCGCAAAGCTACACAGAGAAACCCTGTCTTGAAAAAAAAAAAAAAATTCAACAATTCAAAGACATAGATAGAGCTGGGGAGATGGCTTAGTCTGTAAAATGCCTTTCATAGAAGCATGAGGGCCTGAGTTTGGGCTCAGAACCCTTGTTAAGCCACATACAGTGATGCAGACTTCTAATCCCATAATGGAAATACAGAGGATCCCGTGAGCTTGCTGAGCAGTGAATCTACTGAATCAGTGAGATCAGGTTGAGAGACCCTGTCTCTAAAATCTAAGGGGACAGGCAAGTGAGGAAGACAGCTGTGGTTGATAGCTGCTTCAGTATGCATGTACGCATGTGCACACGCGCACACATACACACACACACACACATACACTTTTATAGTATATATATATATATATATATACACACACACACACATGTGCACCCACATACACAAAAAGATGTAGATAATGAATATAATTGCTGGGTATTTGTGTTTTTATGTAACATGTTTGAAAGAAAATAAAATGCTTGATTTTATTCAGACAAAGGAATTCTTTGCTTTTTTTTTTTTTTTTTAATAACCTAGGCTCTTAGAATTGTCTTTAGGTTTGTTTGTTTTGTGTGTGTGTAAAACAAAGATACCATTTTGTTATTTTTAACATCACTCATGAAGATAGAGAAATAAAAACATACTTTCATTTATGTGATACCGGTAATTATTGGATTTCCCTATATATGTGACCCTATGTCAAGGGGCAGAGTGGAAAGTGTAGGCAAAAGGGAGAGAAGAGGTATCAGCTTCGGCATTTTGTGTCCTAGTCACTACTATGTTTGAGTAAAAAAGGCAGTGTTTCTTATTCAGTTTATTTTTTATTGTTCATATAATATAGAAGCATTTAAGAGAGTGATTTAATAATGAATTATTAAAATTCATATGGTTTCTGTCAGCTGTTACAAAGTAGAATTTCATATAGCTGTCATTGCTCCTTCAGTGTTTTTATTTCCAATGATTTTTTTAAAAAGAAAACCTGTGTTACTTTTCATTTAAAAACTAAAGCAGTTCATGATTTTTGTGGGATTTTGTAAAGTGTTCAGTTATTTTTGGGGGGTCTTTTCCTGGTTTTCTCTCTTATTAATTACATGCTTCTTGTTGCAACTCTAGGTCCTGGGGGTTTGGGAGGATCAGTGCATTATGCCACAATGGCTAGGTCTGCGGTGAGACCTGCAAGCCTTAACTTAAATCGTTCTCGAAGCCTGAGCAACAGTAATCCAGATATATCTGGTACTCCCACATCACCAGATGATGAAGTTCGGTCAATCATTGGCAGTAAGGTAAACTGAAGACATGGCTATCCGTTTATGACAGTTATCCAAGTATTTAATTTATTCTTAATTTTAAGATGTATTTGAGTTCAAAATAAGCAAGGAATTGTTTTCTGGTTTACTTGAGTTAGGAATAAGCAAGAAGTTTATATTCCTATTCTGTGAGTAAATAGTTTTCATGTTTCTATTAAATATGTTCGCTGTTATTATAAACTGGTCTATACATTCATTGTGCATTAAAAAATTTGCCAAATTCTAAAATTTGTCCAGGATAAGTCATCACATATAACTCATCTGATATCCCATCATGTGAAAAATTCTTAGATCAATTCTATAGCGTGGGGAGAGACCTGTGTGACTGATGTGTACAAGAAACATGCTGTCATTGAGTTCAAGTGTGAGTTCCTCCTTCAGGAAAGCATCGGAATAGTTCCTGGCCTTGGTTGATAATAGAGCTGCATTTCACACGAACCTCTGTGGACGGTACTAGGATTTGAGAAGTGTGATTATGTAATGATGGTTAGTAATTACCCTAGACAAGAGAGAGGCCATCTAGGTTATATAAGACCCACTTCTACTTTATTCAGAGCCTCCATTATTATCACATAAAAATATTCAGGAAGAATTACTTTTCTACACATAAAATATGGTGGTGGCACATGCCATTAGTCCCAGCACATAGGAAGCAGAGGCAGGCAGATCTCTGTGAGATCAAGGCCAGCCTGATCTACAAAGTGAGTTCTGGGATAGCCAGGACTGTTATACAGAGAAACCGTGTCTTGAAAAAACAAAACAAACCAAAACAACCAACCAACCAACCAACAAAAACACAAAGATAACCCTGAGTTTAAGCTTAGGAAAAGTACTCAAGATTTTTAATCTTATTTTTTACCCTCAATTGTTTCTTGTTTAGTAGGGGCAATACTTAGCACTTATATACTACCAAGTATAGTTCGGTAGTAGAATGAGTCAGGTTTGTGAACTGCAAATATTTATTGTCCAAATTGTCCAAAAGGCTATACATAGCATATTCCTCAAGATACTACCTTAAAAAGATCCCTTAACAGCTCACTACTGTCTCTGTAGTTACAGTTCCAGGAGATCTGATACCCTTACACAGACATGCAGGCAAAAGCACCAATGCATATAAAATAAAAATAGATAAATCATTTAAATTTTTTTTAAATATCCTTCTTTAAAAAAAAGGATCCCTTAATTTCTATAGAATTTACATTGTACCTCATATAACAATTACTCTTTATATGTTTGTTATATAACTTTAAGATTTAGAACAAGGAGTTCTATATTAATTGATTAGTTTTGCTTTTTTAAAGATCATTAAATGGAATATAGTAATTTGTACATATATACATTTATATATGAGATTGTATACATATATATGTGTGTGTATATTAATTTCTTTTTTTTAGAAAAAGGTCATCACGGCATGAAAATTTGTCTTGTATAGCTCCATCCTGCCATAATTAATTTTTTTTCTTTTGAGACAGTCTCATTTTGTAGCCAAGGCTGGCTTTGAACTCCTGTTCCTCTCTCTTGAGCCTCCCAAGTGCTGTGATAAGCACAGGTATGTGCTGCCAGCCCAGATCTAATTAAATTTTATTTTAAGTAGTTTCACATTTTTCCCCTCTGTTGGAAAAAATAATAATTACTTTCATATTTTTCCCTAATGTTAATAATATTTTTCTCATAAAATGTGAGGAGTCTAAATTTTTTTGTATGCCTATTCTTCATTTGTTCTTATTTTATTGCCCAGGTGATTCAGTGGCCCCTCCTCCTTTAGAGATACTGTCTTTTATCTCAGTCATGGTCTTACCTTAGGTCTTTCAGTTCCAGTAACTTAGCCATCGTGATTTCAGTTTCATGCATTTTATTGTCTGACCATTCTCAATTTGTCTTTCTAGTGTCCCAACTCGGGTAGTATCCCTTCCTTTCAGCTTCTCATCACTTAATCTTGCTCTGTTTTGTTTTTGTTTTCTGGGAGGAGAGGAGGATTGTCTTAACATTCTTTCTTCTTCCTAACTAGTCAGGACCAGCCATTATATATTCTAATCACAATCAAACCTCAATTTCTGTTTCCTTCTCAAACTTGAAACCATCATTAAAACCAATTGACTGCCTCTTCCATGTCTTGAAAAATGGCATTGTCTTAGTTAAAGTTTTATTGCTGTGAAGAGACACCATGACCACAGCAGCTCTTATAAAGGAAAACATTTCACTGGGGCTGGCTTGTATCTACTCCAGCAAGGCCGCATCTCCCAATAGTGCTGCTCTCTATGAGCCTGGGGGCCATTGTCAACTCCCGCAGGCAGCGAGCCTCATGTGCAGTTCCCTCACTGCTGCCAGCTAGTCGACTGTCATGTCTGCCAGCTGCTGCCTGCTGCCAAGTCTTCTGAGGGACGTGACCTCCTTTTGTTTGCAGACCTCGGCTTCCTGTCTGGGAGTCTCCCACTTTGCTCACCTTCTCAGGATTCCCAGTCTAGGAGTTCTTCCATCTCTTGTCCTGCGTTACCAGTTTTTTTCCTATGTATTGAATCATTTTCCTCCATAGACAGGTGTGTTATTTCTCACTTCAAAAATTCTCTGTATCTCTGCTGCTACTTTCTATGCTATTTTCTGCTACACATGTTCTCCACCTTGCTAAACCCAATAGTTATGTATCCAAACTTGGTTTATTTTATGTGCCAGTGTCTTTAATTTTTTTATTTTAAATTATGTGTTTATGTTTGTTTGTGTTTGTGGATGTGTGCATGTACATGCCGGTGCCTGTGGAGGCCAGACAAGAGCATCAGATTCCCTGGAGCTGGAGTTGCAGCAGGTGTGAGCTGTCTAACTGGGTGCTAGGAACCCAGTTCAGGGCCTCTGCAAGAGTAGCTGGCCGTTCCCAGTAGTCCTTCTCCAAGCCGCCTCTCTGGTCCTGCCTGTGTCTTTGACACAAATGTTTCTTTTTCTTTTATTCAGCTTTACTTGGCTTCTCAGACTTGACATTGTCTTAGTTTTCTTCATAGTTTATTGTTCCTATCTTTTCGTATTCTTATCTGAGGTCTTCCTTTTCTGATAATCTCTTACTTTACAAGTCTTGTTTTTACTCAGTATTATTTATTTTATAAATGCTAGATAAATCATTCCTCAATTTACTTTTCAGTACAGATCTCTCTCAGGGATTCCACTTAACTGTTTTTCTAAATCCTTTTTCAGATTGCAGGTATGTTAAAGGAGAGCCTCAGGGTTTTCTGTTTGGTTGGTTTGATTTTCTGTTTTTTCCTGTGCTGAAGGTTAAACTGAAGACTTTTTGTAGGACTTCTTATCATCCCCACCATCTTAGTGTGAGGTGTTAGCAAGTCTCCCTGAATTAATGTGATAACCTTGGGATGTTACCCTGCTGTTCCTTTACCTTCTGTTCACAACGTAACATCTAGAGTGTTGCTTTAAAAATTAAGATGCACAAAAGAAATGAAGTCGCATTGTATCATTCTTCTAAGCATGATCTGCCTAAGACCAGCTCTCTCAGATCATGTAAGAATTTGCTGAGAAAGACTCCTCCTGGTGAGGCCTGCCTAAGATTCCTGGTTAAGTCTTGTGTAGCCGGTGGTTAGTATCTTCCTGTTGCAGTGATAAAACACCTTGATGGAGGAAGTGTTTACATTAGCTCACACTTCCAGGTTGTGGTCCATTGTGTCAGGGGAGTCACAGTGGCAGGGGCTTTGGCGAGCTGGCCACCTTGCACCTTGGATAAAGAAGCAGAAAGGGGTGACTGCATGCAAGTCTCAGCTCAGCTTCTCCATTTTATATAGTTTAGGATCTTCTGCCCAGAGAATGGTCCTGCCTACAATTAATAGAGCCTTCACATAACATTTAGTGTAATCCACACAATCCCCCACAGATATACTCAGAGGGCCATCTTCCAGATGATTCTAGATTCTGTCAAGTAGATAATTAATACTAATCATCACAAGTCTACCCATTGTCAGTTGTCCCCCCCAACAAATCACTTTTAAACCGTAACTTGCTACCCCTTGACCCTGTAGGCTTGTGAGCAAGTTATAATATAAAGTGCATTCACTTCATCTTTAAAAATCCTCATAGTGATGAATAATTCCTACTCTTTAAAATTCCAAATATCACACACACACACACACACACACACACACACACACACACACACACAC
>CABHPR010150081.1:0-38477 GCA_902168415.1 Peromyscus melanophrys
AATTATGCTGATATATCTTTTTCACCATTTCATAACTGGTGTTTGCTCAGTTAGTGTGTGAAGCAACATGTAGAAAAGAAGTGAAATGATTACCAAAGTATCTGCTGCATTTATATAAAAGAGTTATTCATGATGAGAATAAATGGAGATGAGGACTTCCTAATAATGAAATAAAAGTTTAGTAGAACATGAGTAAAAAAATAAAGGGAGGTAGAGGAAAGTGGGTCTCTGTGAGTTCAAAGCCATCCAGGTCTACAAAGCAAGTTCTAAGGCAGCCAAGGTTGTTATACAGAAAAACCCTGTCTTGAAAAAACACACACAAGAAAAATAATAGTAATGATTAAGAAAATCTTATACAGAAAGAGACTGTGGTAAGGAAGAATGAAACACAGACAGAAGTGGACAATATTTCATAATTTCATGTGGGAATAAACTGGAATACGCTGGGGGAAAGTTGACTATGAAATGTTGATTTATCTTGACCTTTGTTTAGGCTAGAAAAAGTTTCTTTTAAAAATGTCACACATCATATATAATGTATAGGCAGAGTCACAATGAAGTCCCTCACATTAAAATGTCTCTGACTAAAGAAGGAGGGTGGAGTAATAGCTAGGTAAAAATGATTATGGGAATTTAACAACTTCTCTAAAAGATGAAAAAATAGCTCTCTTTTCCATAGTGGAGAGAATGTAAGTAGTAAAATGCAAACAAGTAGTGAGTGGCATGTCTTGACATAACTATTGTCTTCTTATATTGTAGATTAAAATACTAGATTACTGAGAATCTCAACACTATCACTGGGGCAATCTGGATACAAATTACTAAGTATTAATACTTACAGTGGTACCCTGGGGACAAACAATTGCATTTTTCTTAACATAAATTCTGTTAAAAGGGATATGGGGAACTGATTAATTTTTATGTCTTAGATTTTGCATTATATAGCCTTATCATTTTTCCTTCCTCTGAAGGAAAGGCAGAGCCACTCTATTGACAAGGACTACACAGAATGGGGAATAAATATTTTATTTACTCTGTAGGAACAATAAAATATTGTCTGTTATTTACAAGAGATTTAAATTTTGGTATAAACTTTACTATGTTCTGCTTTCTTCAGAATAATTTTATCCAAAATATTGCTTTTTTTCTGTAAAGAAAAATCACAAATTTTCCTCATTGTCTCCTCTTTCTTTTCTTTGTTTCTTTATACACAGACAGAAGACAACTCTATTTTTCTCTTCCCCAACTTATTTGTCAATAATTATCAACATGAATCAGTCTTTCTGCACCTTTTGAAGGGTATGTTCAAACCCTGAAAAGTTTCATTATTTAAATCTGTTTAATTTCTGTTGTGAAATTTCTTTACGTTTCTTTGTCGCTTTTAAAAATCACTCTCGTGCTGCCTTCAACTTCATTAACTTATCATTGCAGTTGGCTCCTCAATTTGATAGATTCTAACCTGTATATGCTCTTTTTGCATGCTTGATTACTTTTTGCACTTTTCCTTTCCTCTTTTCTGGCCTTTAAAACCCACCACTCCCAGGCCTCTCAACTGTAATTATTTCTGGATGGCATGCATAACCCCTGGGCATACATTCATTTACCTTTGAGCACTTTCTATTTCCCCTCTGTCCTTTGCTTCCGTTGCACTAACCCACTCAAATTTATCATGCACCTCCTGAAGACATCTGTGACTGGCTTTACTGAATATCACAGAGCTCAGTTTTCTATTCCTTAATTAAAACTTAGGTAAGAGTAATGGATGTTTAACTGTTCTGACTCTCCCAACATAACACTCTAATAAGTTTGGTTTGATCTAAATGAAATGAGGAATTACTATTAATTCTATTTTTACACTGTAAGAAATTTCAAAGTATAAAGTTATTTCATATTATAGTGTATCAATCATTTTTTAAACATGAGATAGAATATGTTTATCTTCTTTGTCAATTATGCTGAAAGTTATCATCTAACCTCTGGAGTTTTGTCCTGTGATTTAAATTTATGATAAGCCACTTGGCCTCCTTTTCCAAAATTGCCAGAACATCACACAGTGATGCATCTGTTTCACCTTTCTCAAATCTTACAATAGCAGCTATGTTCTTCTAACTTTTTCTTTCTAAAGTCACATTCAAACTGAACTTCTAGGATCTGAATATTTTAACAGTTGTTATTTTTATTCTTAGGCTCTATTCATTTTAGAAAATGATATTCTCATTATGAACATTTTAAACAGTTATGTTGTTTACTTTGCAATCTGGCCTTTATAATAACCCTATAATCCACTCTTGCAAGACTCAGCCCGTTCAGCATAATAAACTAAGCCCTAAGAAGGGTCTTGCAGTCATGAACCAAATGTATTCCACTGGGTTTCTCTTCTTAAAGAGCCACTACTGTTCATTATCAGTGCAATGTAAACTAAGCTTCCAGCATGTAAACCTTTAAGAGATAAATCTTATCCACACCCTAGAAATATCAAGATCACAATGTTAAAGATGAGAAAATTTTAAAAAATTAAATTAAATTTAAACAAATTTAAAAACTACAGAAAATCTGAAGTTATTTCCACTAAGCAATATGAGTGGTCCTAAAAATGCATTAGTTACTTTTCCATTGCTGTGATAAAATACTTTGACTAAAGCAGTTTATGGAAGAAAGACTCTGTTTGTGCTTATGGTACAAGAGGATATGGTCCAGGATGGTAGGGAAGCATGGAAGCAAGAGACAGGCTTAGGGACAGGAGCAGCAAGCTGAGAGATCACATCCTTAACTGAAAGTAGAGACAGACCTTGGGCTCTCAAAGATTGCTCACAATGACATACTTTCTCCAGCAAGGCCACATCATCCCAAACTTCCCCAAACAGTGACACCAGCTGGGAATCGAGTTTTCAAATGCCTGAGATTACTGGGAACATTTCTCATTCAAGCCAATACAATAATTCTGCAAACAATTTTTTTAAATAACTAGAATTAAAGAAAGTCATAATGTAGAAGAAAAGATCCTGTCAATTGTGGTTTTATGTAAAACTGTGTTGCCACTTAAAATAGATTTTCACTTTATTTCTGTTTGTGACACCCAAATGGTATTAAAGCTATACAATAACACGTATGAAAAATTGACCTAGTAAAAATACAGCTTATAGATAAAATAAATTGATTGAAGTCACAATAAACTTTCAAAATAACAGTAAATATTTCTTCCAATATTCACTACCTCAAATCTGTCACCATACTTGTGAGATAAATAATGTTTAATAATTAACTTAATTAAATATAAAGATATTAAATATTTATGATTTTCATATAAACAGTAATATTATATAATGTAACACTAAATGTTATAAATATATGCAAAGAGAGATTGAGTGACTTCTTCTCTTCTAATCATAATATTAAAACTGACATTTGAATTTAGGTGATAAAATAAGTTTTTCAAGAAAAACCTAGATCTATTGACATATTTAAGTTTGAACTATTGTTCAAAAATGTACAATATATCCTAATGATGTAGATGAATCAAAAAGTGAGTTTGTGGTGGAACACAAGTTTATAATTTGTACCCTTATATTTCGAGAACATGACAAAGTATTTGGAGATAGTAAACAAATGTTGTTAAATAACAATTAATTAATGAGTAGCTCTTCTTCTATAAGCAAAAGCATATATTATTACCTACTTTTATTTTATTTTTTTTTCACCAACAGAATATAGAAAGTAACCTTAAAACTTTCATTAGGCTTGAGTTATGAGTGGGTAAGTGATAGCCATGAACGCAAAATATACAATATTGCAAAGAAAGTGTTTTTCCCCTTGATTGTAGATGACATAATCTTATATATGAGAAACTCTAAATACCAAACAAAGCAGAATTTGAAAAAGAAACAGGCATACAATTGATTTCAAACAGCATCAAAACATCTACACAAAGGATACTAGAAGGAATTCTTCTTTCTGAAGATAAAATTAAATACACTCAAGATATATGAAGGAACAAATATAATACCAAGACAGTTAGTCAAAGGAGATCTAAGAAAATATCACAAAATCAAGAATATGACAGGAATTAATAAGCACCTTTCAATAACATGTAATTTGTAAATATTCATGGTCTCAATTTTCCAATATAACTATGCAGACTACTGCATTGGATTAGAAAACAGGATCCATTCTTTTGCTGTCTCCAAGAAACACACCTTGCCATCAATAGTAGACACTACCTTAGAATAAAGTGCTTGAAAAAACAAACTAAGCAAGTAAACAAGGAGGCATAGATATTGAAATACCTAACAAAATTATCAGAAGAGATAAGAAAGGTCACTTCATCTCAAAGAAGGAAGAATCTACCAAGATGATATTACAAATTTAAATATACATGCACCAAACATATGTGTACCCAATTTCATAAAAGAAATAGTACTAGATGCAAGATCAGAGGTTAACAACAACACAGCGATAGTGGTTGACTTCAATACTCACTCCCACCAACAAACATTTCATCTGTACAAAAATAAACAAAGAAACATTGCAGTCAGAAAACATCATAAATAAAACAAACCTAAGAGACATATACAGAAAATTCCACCCAAATACTAAAGAAAACACATCCTTTTCAGTAGCTCATGAAATTTACTCCAAAATTAACTTTATATTAGGAAACAAAGTACATCTCAACAAATATAGGAAAATTGAAATAACACTGTGGTAGACCAGCGCCCACATTTATTTACCTCAGGGACTCTTGAGGAGTAAGGGATAAGAGATTTAGATAGAAATATAGAGGAGAGAGGCATTTAGAAACACAGCATAGCCTTGGGAGGGCCAGGGTCAAAACCCAGCAGCCCCTTCTGTCTCTTTTAAAGGGCGTTCAAAAGAATTCCCACGGGTGGAGCAAAAGACCTCCCCCCAGCACAGCCAAGTGCAGACCATCCTAAACACCTGGTAATCACACACCTGGTCAAGTCATCCCCTAACGCAGCCCTGCTGTGTAAAGCAAGCTCAGCTCTCACTAGAAAACCTTTGGGGGCTCCCACATAACACCCTGTATTCTGTCTGACTACAATGGAGTAAAGCTGGATATCAACAACAATAGCAACCACAGAGTATAAAAACTCATGCAAACTGAACAACACACTACTGAAGGATATTATGTTATCGAAGAAGTCTATAACAAAATCAAAGAAATTCTTAGGATTGAGTGAATACCAGAACACAACATACCAAAACCTATGGGGTACAATGAAAACAGTCCTAAGAGTAAAGTTTATAATGCTAATTGCCTGCATCAAAAAAATTTGAGAGATCTCAAATCAAAAACATAATGATGTACCTCAGGCCTTAGAAAAGGAAGAGCAAAGCAAATTCTGTAACAGAATATGGGAAGAATTATCAACATCAGAAATGAAGTAGAGAAATCAATAAAACAGAGTTGGTTCTTTGTAAAGATTAAATAAAATTGAGAAACATTTATCCAAACTAACCAGAATGAGGAGAGAGCTCATTCAAATAATTAAATTTAGAAATGAAAAAGGAGACAATGCGAGACTGCAACTGTTCCCTGAGACAGAGCCTGCCAGCACCTGACTGGATTAAGAAGTGAGTCTTTATCCTCATACCCGAACACCCCTGTAGCTAGAGTTTTCCTGCCTGACCCACAGTCAGGACAAATCTCTGTCACCCGCCAGTCCCACAGCCACTCAGACCCAACCAAGTAAACACAGAGACTTATATTGCTTACAAACTGTATGGCCGTGGCAGGCTTCTTGCTAACTGTTCTTATATCTTAAATTAATCCATTTCTATAAATCTATACCTTGCCACATGGCTCGTGGCTTACCGGCATCTTCACATGCTGTTTGTCATGGTGGCAGCTGGCAGTGTCTCCTCAGCCTTCCACTTCCCAGAATTCTCTCTTCCTTGTCCCGCCTATACTTCTTCCTGCCCTGACCACTGGCCAATCAGTGTTTTATTCATTGACCAATAAGCAACATGTTTGACATACAGACCATCCCACAGCACACCCCAGCTCATAGGCTTTGGGCACAGAGGCACAATCCTGTGCCCCTACACCACCACCCATTGCAGTTCCAGTTTCAGGCCAGTTGGCAGGCAGACCTCCTGCACATAGGACAGACTACCACCATCCCCAAATCCCACCCACCCTCTGAGACTGCAACTGTTCCCTGAGACAGAGCCTGCCAGCACCCAACTGCACTAAGAGGCCAGTTGGCAGGCAGACCTCCTGCAGACAGGTCAGACTACCACTATCTACCACCTGCTAAGACTACAGCAACTCCCTGAGACAGAGTCCACTAGCACCAGTTGGACTAAGAGCTGTTCCCTAAGACAAAAAGTCCATCAGCATCGACTAGACCAAGAGCTCCCACTGGATCAAGAGTATCAATCAGACCAAGAGAGGCTCCCTCAGACACAGACACTGCTTGCACCAAGTAGAGAAAAAGATGGGTAGATGCCAGTGCAAAAATACAGTCAACGGCATAAAAACCAATATGGCTCCATCAGAACCTACATCAGCAAGACCTGAACATCCCAACACAGAAGAAACAGAAGACATCTACCATAAAAATGACTTTAAGAAGATATTAGAGATCTTAAAAGAGGAAATGAAAAATTCCCTTAAAGAAATCGAGGAAAAGTCAAACAAAAACTGGGAAGAAATCAGTAAATCCCTTGAAAGCCAAGAGAACGCAATTAAACAAGTGAGGGAAACAGTTCAAGATTTCAAAACTGAAATGGAGTCAATAAAGAAGACACAAACTGAGGTAATGCTGGAAGTGGAAAATCTGAGTAAACGAACAGGAACTACAGATGCAAATACAACCAACAGAATGCAAGAGATGGAAGAGCAGATCTCTGGTGTTGAAGATATGGTAGAAGAAATAGATTCATCAGTAAAAGAAAACACTAAAGCCAACAAAGTCATGACCCAAAATGTCCAGGAAATTTGGGACACAATGAAAAGACAAAATCTAAGAATAATAGGGATAGAAGAAGGAGAAGAATACAAACTCAAAGGCACAGGAAATATATTCAACAAAATCATAGAAGAAAACTTTTCCAACTTAAAAAAGGAAATGCCTATAAAGATACAAGAAGGTTACAGAACACCAAATAGACGGGATCAAAAAAAAAAAGTCCCCTCTCCACATAATAATGAAACCACTAAACATACAGAATAAAGAAAAAAATATTAAGAGCTGCAAAGGAAAAAGACCAAGTAACATATAAAGGCAGACCCATAAGACTAACACCTGACTTCTCAATGGAGACTCTAAAAGCCAGAAGGTCCTGGACAGATGTTATGCAGATACTAAGAGACCATGGATGCTAACTGAGACTATTATACCCAGCAAAACTCTCAACCAACATAGACAGAGTAAACTAAATATTCCATGATAAAACCAGATTTAAACAATATCTCTCCACAAATCCAACCATACAGAAAGCACTTGGAGAAAAAAAATCCAACCTAAGGAGTTAGATATACCCATGAAAACACAGGAAATAGATAGTCCCACACCAACAAATACCAAAGAAGGGAAACATACAACACTACCACCAAAAATTAACAAGAATTAACAATAACTGGTCATTAATATCCATTAATATCAATGGTCTCAATTCACCTATAAAAAGTCACAGGCTAACAGAATGGATATGAAAACAAGATCCATCCATTTGCTGCATACAACAAACACACCTCAACTTCAAAGACAGACACTACCTCAGAATAAAAGACTGGGAAAAGACTTTCCAATTAAACAGATTTAAGAAGTAAGCTGGTGTAGCTATCCTAATATCTAATAAAATAGACTTCAAACTAAAATCAATCGAAAGAGATTGGGAAGGACATTACGTATTTATCACAAGGAAAATCTGACAAGATGAAGTCTCAATTCTGAATATTTATGCCCCACATACAAGAGCACCTACATTTGTAAAAGAAACATTGCTAAAGCTTAAATCACACATCAAACCCCGTACACTAGTAGTGGGAGACTTCAACACCCCACTCTTACCAATGGACAGGTCTGCCAGAAAGAAACTTAACAGAGAAATAAGGGAACTAACAGACATTATGACTCAAATGGACTTAGTAGATATCTACAGAATATTCCACACTATCACAAAAGAATATGCCTTCTTTTCAGGACCCCATGGAACCTTCTCCAAAATAGACCACATGCTTGGTCACAAAGCAAATCTCAACAGATACAAAAAAATGAAATAACCTCCTGTATCTTATCAGACCACCATGGCTTAAAGTTATATTTCAACAACAACAAAAGTTACAGAAGGCCTACAAACTCATGAAAACTGAATAATGCCCAATTGAATCACCAATGGGTCAAGGAAGAAATAAAGAAATTAAAGATTTCCTAGAATTCAATGAAAACAAATGTATAACATACCCAAACTTATGGAACACTGTGAAAGCAGTGCTAAGAGGAAAATTCATAGCTCTAAATGCCCACATAAAGAAGTTGGAGAAATCTCACACTAGTGAATTAACAGCACACCTGAAAGCTCTAGAACAAGAAGAAGCAAACTCACCCAGGAGAAACAGACCCAAGAAATAATCAAATTGAGGGATGAAATCAATAAAATAGAAACTAAGAGAACAATACAAATAATCCATGAAACAAAGAGTTGGTTCTATGAGAAAATCAACAAGATAGACAAGCCCTTATCCAAATTAACCAAAAAGCAGAGAGAGAGAGAGCATCCAAATTAACAAAATCAGAAATGAAAAGGGGAACATAATAACAGACAATGAGGAAATCCAGAGAATCATCAGGTCATACTTCAAAAACCTGTACTCCACAAAATTGGAAAATCTGAAAGAAATGGAGGATTTTCTGGATAGGTACCCCATACCAAAGCTAAATCAGGACCACATAAACTATTTAAATAGACCAATAAACCCTAAGGAAATAGAAACGGTCATTAAAAGTCTTCCAACCAAAAAAAGCCCAGAACCAGATGGTTTCAGTGCAGACTTCTACAAGATTTTCAAAGAGGAGCTAATACCAATACTTTTCAAATTGTTCCACACCATAGAAACAGAAGAAACATTACCAAATTCTTTTTATGGAGCTACAGTTACCCTGATACCCAAACCACACAATGATGCAACAAAGAAAGAGAATTACAGACCAGTCTCCCTCATGAACACTGATGCAAAAATACTCAATAAAATACTGGCTAACTGAATCCAGGAACACATGAAAACAATTATCCACCATGAACAAGTAGGCTTCATCCCAGGGATGCAAGGATGGTTCAACATACAAAATCTGTCAATGCAATACACCATATAAACAAACTGAAAGAAAAAAAAGAAACACATGATCATCTTATTGGATGCTGAAAAAGCCTTTGACAAAATCCAACACCCCTTCATGATAAAGGTTCTAGAGAGATCAGGAATACAAGGAACATACCTAAACATAACAAAGGCAATTTACAGCAAGCCAACAGCCAACACAAAATTAAATGGAGAGAAATTCAAAATGATTCCACTAAAATCAGGAATAAGACAAGGCTGTCCACTCTCCCCATACTTATTCAATATAGAACTTGAAGTTCTAGCTAGAACAATACGACAACAAAAGGAGATAAAGGGGATACAAATTGGAAAGTAAGAAGTCAAACTTTCATTATTTGCAGATGATATGATAGTATACATAAGTGACCCCAAAAACTCTACCAGGGAACTCCTACACCTGATAAACTCCTTCAGTAAGGTGGCAGGATACAAGATTAACTCAAAAAAGTTACTAGCTCTCCTATATCCAAATGAAAAAAAGGGCTGAGAAAGAAATCAGAGAAACATCACCCTTTGCAATAGCCACAAACAATATAAAATACCTTGGGGTAACTCTAACTAAGCAAGTGAAAGACCTGTATGATAAGAACTTTAAGTCTCTGAAGAAAGAAATTGAAGAAGATATCAGAAAATGGAAAGATCTCCCATGCTCATGGATAGGTAGAATCAACATAGTAAAAATGGCAATTTTACCAAAAGCAATCTACAGATTCAATGTAATCCCCATCAAAAACCCAACACAATTCTTCACAGACTTGTAAATAACAATACTTAACTTTATATGGAAAAACAAAAAACCTACGATAGCTAAAAGAATCTTGTATAATAAAGCAACCTCTGGAGGCATCATGATCCCTGAACTCAAGCTCTACTATAGAGCTATAGTGGTAAAAGCAGCTTGGTACTGGCATAAAAACCAACATGTGGACCAATGGAATCTAAATGAAGGCCCTGACATTAATCCACAAACCTATGAACATATGATTTTCGACAAAGAAGCCAAAACTGTACAATGAAAAAAGAAAGTATCTTCAACAAATGATGCTGGCATAAGTGGATGTCAACATGCAGAAGATTGCAAATAGATCCATATCTGTCACCATGCACAAAACTCAAGTCCAAGTGGATCAAAGACCTCAACATAAGTCCAGTTACACTGAACTTGATAGAAGAGAAAGTAGGAAGTAGTCTCAACGAATTGGCACAGGAGACCACTTCCTGAATATAACACCAGTAGCACAGACACTGAGAGCAACAATTAATAAATGGGACCTTCTGAAACGGAGAAGCTTTTGTAGAGCAAAGGACACGGTCAATAAGACCAAACGACAGCCTACAAAATGGGAAAAGATCTTCACCAACCCCACATTTGACAGAAGCCTGATCTCTAAAATATATAAAGAACTAAAAAAGCTGGACATCAAAATACTGAACAATCCAATTTAAAAAATGAGCTACAGAGCTAAACAGATAATTCTCAACAGAAGAATCTCAAATGGCTGAAAGGCATTTAAGGAACTGCTCAACATCCTTAGTCATCAGGGAAATGCAAATCAAAACAACTCTGAGATACCACCTTACACCTGTCAGAATGGATAAGATCAAAAACACTGAAGACAGCTTATGTTGGAGAGGATGTGGAGAAAGGGGAACACTCCTCCACTGTTGGTGGAAATGCAAACTTGTACAGCCACTCTGGAAATCAGTATGGCGGTTTCTCAGAAAATTGGGAATAAGTTTTCCTCAAGACCCAGTTATAGCACTCTTGGGTATATACCCAAGGAATGCTCAATCTTACCACAAGGACACATGCTCAACTATGTTCATAGCAGCATTATTCGTAATAGCAAGAACCTGGAAACAACTTAGAGGCCCTTCAACTGAAGAATGGATAAAGAAAATATGGAACATATACACAATGGAGTACTACTCAGCAGTAAAAAACAATGATATCATGAAATTTGTAGGCAAATGGATGGAACTAGAAAATATCATCCTGAATGAGGTAACCCAGACTCAGAAGGACAAACATAGTATGTACTCACTCATAAGTGGATACTAAATGTGAGGGAAGGGATGGTCAAACTGCAACCCACAACTCCAGAGAGGCTAGCTAACAGGGAAAGACCCTAGGAGGGACACATGGATAACCCTGTGAAGGAGAAGTGGATGAGATCTACATGAGTGGACTGGGGGTGAGGGGGTGGCAGAGGGCGAGGAGTGGGGGATGAGACCATAGGGAAATGGGAGGGTCAAGCTGGAACAGGGACAGAGTGGGAGGGTAGGAAGGACGATACTATGACAGATGAGGACATCATGGGAATAGGAAGAGGCAGGGTACTGGGGAGGCTCTCAGGAATCCACAAGGTTGACCCCACCTTGGTCTGCTGGCAGTGGTCCAGAGGGTGCCTGGACCGGTCTATTCTGGTGACCAGCCTAGCAAATAACCTAGCTGTCATCATAGAGCCTTTGTCCAGTGACTGATGGAGGCAGATACAGAAATTCATGGCCAGGCACCAGGCTGAGCTCCGGGAATCCAATTGATGAGAGAGAGGAGAGATACTGCAGGCGAGGGACGTCAAGATCATGATGAGAGGACGTGCAGAGATGACAGGCCACACTAGTGGAAGCCCATGAACTGTGGACTGGTGGCTGTGGAGCCCCCATGGGACTGGACTAGGCTCTCTGGATACGGAAGACAGTTGTTTGGCTCGAACTGTTTGGGGGGCACCCAGGCAGGGGGATGGGGATCTGTCCCTGGTCTATGAGCAGATTTCTGGAATCCGGTGCCTGTGGTGTGACACCTTGCACAGCCTTGGTGCAGTGGGAAGGTGCTTGGACCTTCCTAGCCTCAGTGTGCTGGGCTCTGCTGACTCCTCATGGGAGACCTTGATTTGGGGGGTGTGGGGATGCGGGGTGGCTTGGGAAAGAGGGCTGGAGGGGTGGGAGGAGGAAGGAGGGGGGATCTGTGGATAGTATGTAGAGCAAGTAGAAAATTTCTTAATAAAGTAAAATGAAAAGCAAAAGAAAAAGGAGACAACATAACAGATATTAATGAAATTCAGAAAATCACAAATATATACTTTAAAAACCTCCATTACTTTAATGTAGAAAGTCTAAAAGAAATGAATGAATCTCTGAATAAATACAGCATAACAAAATTAGGATGAAATAAATTATTTAAAGAGTTCTGTAGAGCGCGCTGGACGTTTCGAGGGATGCCGACCCCGCAGCCTGAGAGCCCCGCACCGCCTTTCCTGGAAGCCTGAACCCGCTGTGCAGCTTTCACCCTTATTCCTGCAACCATGTCCACCAATGAGAACGCTAACTCACCAGCTGCCCGGCTCAACAGATTCAAGAACAAAGGAAAAGACAGCACTGAAATGCGGCGCCGCCGAATAGAAGTTAATGTGGAGCTGAGGAAAGCCAAGAAAGATGACCAGATGCTGAAGAGGAGAAATGTCAGCTCATTTCCTGATGATGCTACTTCTCCACTGCAGGAAAACCGCAACAATCAGGGCACTGTAAATTGGTCTGTTGAGGACATTGTTAAAGGCATAAACAGCAACAATTTGGAAAGCCAGCTCCAAGCTACTCAAGCTGCTCGGAAACTGCTTTCTAGGGAGAAACAGCCTCCTATAGACAACATCATCCGGGCTGGTTTGATCCCAAAATTTGTGTCCTTCTTGGGCAAAACTGATTGTAGTTCCATTCAGTTTGAATCTGCTTGGGCACTTACTAACATTGCTTCTGGAACATCTGAACAGACCAAAGCTGTGGTAGATGGAGGCACTATCCCAGCATTCATTTCTCTCCTGGCATCTCCCCATGCTCACATCAGCGAGCAAGCTGTATGGGCTCTTGGAAACATTGCAGGTGATGGTTCTGTTTTCCGGGACTTGGTTATCAAATACGGTGCGGTTGACCCATTGTTGGCACTTCTTGCGATTCCTGACCTGTCTTCCTTGGCATGTGGTTACTTACGTAATCTTACCTGGACACTTTCAAACCTCTGTCGGAATAAGAATCCCGCACCCCCCTTAGATGCCGTTGAGCAGATTCTTCCTACTTTAGTTCGTCTCCTGCATCACAGTGATCCAGAAGTATTAGCAGATTCCTGCTGGGCTATTTCCTATCTGACCGACCGTCCAAATGAGCGCATTGAAATGGTGGTGAAGACGGGAGTTGTGCCCCAACTTGTGAAGCTTTTAGGAGCTGTTGAATTGCCAATTGTGACTCCTGCACTAAGAGCCATAGGGAATATTGTCACTGGAACTGATGAACAGACTCAGATTGTGATAGATGCAGGAGCACTTGCAGTCTTTCCCAACCTGCTCACAAACCCCAAAACTAATATTCAGAAGGAGGCCACATGGACAATGTCCAACATCACAGCTGGACGCCAGGACCAGATACAGCAAGTTGTGAATCATGGCTTAGTCCCATTTCTTGTTGGGGTCCTCTCTAAGGCAGACTTTAAGACACAGAAGGAAGCTGTGTGGGCTGTAACCAACTACACCAGTGGTGGGACTGTTGAACAGATTGTATATCTTGTTCATTGTGGCGTAATAGAACCTTTGATGAACCTCTTAAGTGCAAAAGATACCAAAATTATTTTGGTTATTCTTGATGCCTATTCTAATATCTTTCAGGCTGCTGAGAAACTAGGTGAGACAGAGAAACTCAGTATAATGATTGAAGAGTGTGGAGGCTTGGACAAAATTGAAGCATTACAGAGCCATGAAAATGAGTCTGTGTACAAGGCCTCATTAAACTTGATTGAGAAGTACTTCTCAGTGGAGGAGGAGGAAGATCAGAATGTGGTACCAGATACTACCTCTGAAGGCTTTGCCTTCCAAGTTCAGGATGGGGCTCCCGGGACCTTTAACTTCTAATGTCCAGCTGAGGCACAAAGTTGCTAGCTGTGTGCTGTGTTCTTGATAAATTTGTCTTGCTGTTTCTCTACTAAGAACTCTTTTTAAATGTGGGTTGTTATTGTAGCACTTTCACAAAGAAACTGTACTTGAACAGTTGTGAACTGTACATACTATATGAAACTGTCCTGAGTTTCTCATTTCTATGTGGAGTTTCTATCCTGCAGTGTCCTGTAAATAAAGATTAGGTTCCAGTCTTCTTTAAAAAAAAAAAAAAAAAAAAAAAAGAGTTCTGTAACCACCAATGAATTGAAGTAATAAAAATTCCTCCAACTAATGCAAAGTTCAGGTCCAGATGGAATTACTGAAGTATTCTAGTAGAATTCAATGAAGAACTGTGACCAATACTATTCAAATTATTTCATGAAATAGAAACAGAATGAAGGCTTCCAAATTCATTTTATGAAGCCTGTATTACTTGGAATATAGACAAAGGCATCACACAAAATTTAAATTATGAAGTAGAATAAGGTGAAAATACCAATTATTAGAAAGTGCTTTATAAATTTATTTAGTGTTATATTTAATACACTGTTGTATTGCCTATTTGCCAAGCATGATTTCACTTGCTACCTGGAGCAGAATGACCTGGAGACATACCTGAAACAACAGGTCATTGCCTGTAACAACCTCCTGACTACCACATTAAGCTTCTGTAAAATCTTGCTTGCTAGCCCACTCTACCTTGTGGTCTTAAGAGTATAAAATGAAAATATAAACTTGACCCCAGATTAAAGCCTTCTAGGAGCTATCATGGCTTCTGTAAACAGGTGACTTCTCCCTTCCACTCTCATTGGTATTGGAATGCTTATTCCAGAAAGCTTTCCACAATTATGAACACATCTTCCTGATTAATATAGAAGCAAGTTGCCTTGATAAAAGCCTGGCAAGCTAAATTCAAGATCACATTGAAAAAGCGAACAAGGTGGTTTTATTCCAGACATGCAGGGATGGTTTAACTTTTGTAAATCAATAAAAGGTATATATCACATTGACAGACACAAAGACAGAAATCACATAATCATTTACTCTAAATGATCTTTAACTTCATAATATTTTATATAACCTTGACTGTTTTCCTTACAGTGATTATTAGTACTATATCAATCAACTATATTTGATTTTAATTGTATTTTCATTTTTACAGCAATTTGCTTTGTCCTTTCTGAGTGGTACTGGAGAATGAACATTGAACAGTAGGCTGCACTCTAAGGTGAGCCCCAAATAAAACCAGTAAAAGTATCTAGACCAACAAATATGAAAATCTTAACACAAACATACATGAAAAACAAAGAAAACATGGCTCCTCCAAAAGATCATAAATGTAACTCCTCCATCTCTAAGTTTAAAACTATTGAAATGGATAAAATATCAGATGAATAATCCAAACAAATACTTTTTCAGAAGAAATTGGCATTTATATATATGAATTACATGTAAGAAGGAGGCATTATCCCCTTCCCACCTCTCTCCTTTTCCCCTCAGTCGACTCACGCTTCCAGTGACCAAAGAGTTGACCACTCAAAGTCCACCTCCTTGTAACTATTAGACATGGACACTGGTGTGATTGAAGATGGTTTAAATGTCACCCTCACCATCAGGCTACTTATGCATGGAAAGGAAGTTGGCAGTATCACTAGAAAGAAAGGAGAATCTGTTAAGATGCGCAAGCAGAGTGGTGCACGAATCAACATCTCAGGAAGGAATAGTCCTTAGAGAATTATCACTTTGGCTGGACCAACTAATGCCGTCTTCAAAGCCTTGCTATGATCATTGACAAACTGAAAGAGGACATAAGCAACTCTATGACCAATAGCACACCTGCCAGTAGACCCCCGGTTACCTTACGGCTGGTGGTCCCTGCTAGTCAGTGTGGCTCTCTCATTGGAAAAGGTGGTTGCAAGATCAAGGAAATGGAGAATATGGGAGCTCAGGTCCAGGTGCCAGGGGATATGCTCCCCAACTCAATTGAGTGGGCAATCACTATTGCCAGCATTCCGCAATCCATCATTGAGTGTGTCAAAACAGATCTGGTGGTCATGTTGGAATCCCCCCTAAGGGCGTGACCACCCTGTACCAGCCCAAGCCCTCGAGTTCTCCAGTCATCTTTGCAGGTGGTCAGGAAAGGTACAGCACAGGCAGTGACAGTGCGAGCTTTCTCTACATCACCCCTTCCATGTGCCTCAACCCTGACCTGGAGGGACCACCTCCAGAGGCCTACACCATTCAGGGACAGTTTGCCATTTCACAGCCAGTTTTGACCAAGCTGCACCAGTTGGCAATGCAACAGTCTTGTTTTCTCATGACCCATGGCAACACCAGATTCAGTGCAGGTTTGGATGCATCTGTTCAAACTACTTCTCATGAACTCACCATTCCAATTGATTTAATTGGCTGCATAATCAGGTGTCAGGGTGCCAAAATCAATGAGATCCATCAGATGTCTGGGGCGCAGATCAAAATTACAAACCCAATGGAAGGATCTACTGATAGGCAGGTTACCATCACTGGATCTGCTGCCAGCATTAGCCTGGCTCAGTATCTAATCAACGTCAGGCTTTCCTCAGAGACAGGTGGCATGAGGAACAGCTAGAACAGTGCATATTCACCCATAACCTCTTTATGCTGTTCACCACCCATAATCCATCTGTGTAGTTTCTGAACAGTCACCAATTCCAGGTTTTAAAGAGTTTGTAAATTTTCAGTTTCTACACACTTTATCATCCACTCATGATTTTTTAATTAAAAGCATTTTAGTTCCTTTCTTGCTCAAGCAGTTATGTTGAAATATCCATATTTAGTTTTATAAGCTTCCTTTTTTCCATTTTTTGGCTCGTGAATTTGTCATGGAAGTGTAAGAGTGGAATATTAATACATTTCAGTGTAGTTCTATAATGTCAGGGATTCTTCAAAAAAAATTAAAAGATGAACTGGAGCTTTTTCTTTGTGAATAAAAACTGGATGCCGCAGTGACTTATGTAGGTGTTATTCCTGTCTTGATGTTATTTTTATACCTTTAAAACTTTACAGAGTCCTGGTTGGGTTTGAATAGAATTAAGATATTTTCTTCAATTTAAAAAAAGGAGGAGGCACTAACTTCTGTTACAAAAAAAAGAAGGAAGCAATTTACAATATGTATTTGGAGATTCAAGAGACCTTAACTAGAGAATAAAGAGAAATTATACATGGTTTCTTTTAAATGAGAAATCTAGATTTTTTTATACATATTCATGTAAAAATGTGTATATACATACATACATATGCAACATAAAAGTAGAGGTGGTATTGTTTGTTAGTTAAATGATGAACAATGAGAATGGAAGAAGAGGTATATGGAATAGAGGAAAAGATACGAATATAGGTATAGTTTGAGACATATATGTATATATGAAAATGTCACAATGAATTTCATTATTTTGCATACTAACCAAAAAGTAATAAAACATGAAATACAGAGCCCAGAAATAAACACTCATGTTCACTGTCAAACGATTTTTGACAAGATTTCTAAGACCACACTATCTAGTTCCATCCAAAATTGTCAGGAAAACTCTATAATTTTATGCAAAAGAGTAACATGTAATCTTATAAAAATTACATATAAACCAAATTTAAATTGTTGAAATGCCCAACTGTAAGAACTAAATGCATAAAGATTTCAAGAGTGAATATATAAAAAATGTTTCATTTTATTGATGTAGCATTTTTTGACTATCAAATGGCAAACACAGCAGCAAAAGTAGATAAGTAGGACTTGTATGTCAAAATGTAGACTCTACAGTGAAAAACCAACATACTGAATGAAAGAAAATATTTTCAAGTAATACACGTGATTAGAGACCAATATTCAGAATACATTGAATAGGTCATATAACCCAACAAAAAATATCCCTTTAAAAAGTGAAGATAAGTCCTGCACTTTCCCCTCACACAGAGAATGGACGAGAAATGATACCCCTAGCACTACCAGGATTTGACCATCATCCTATTTTTTCGGTGTTCCCTAAAGATGCCATCATCCACAGATAATAGGAAGTACTTGTAAGAACATGGTACCCACATTCCCAAGAGTTTGGGTGGGAGTTTTTTGGTCATTCAGTGGGTTATAGATTTTTGTCATTGTTTAGGGGGGTTAGTTGCAAGTTGTTATTGGTCATGGTCAGGGAAGAAACTAATCAAAGGGGATTAGATTAATGGATTTCTTTCTTTCTCTTTCTCTTTCCTCTCTCCTTCTTTATCTCCTATCTAGTGAAAGAAAAAGAGTGTGTATAAATGACAAGATAAAATGGTAAATAACTGAATCTATTTTTTATTTAAAAAGCAACTACTAGTCTCAATATTTTGTATTGCATGGATTTTTGTATAGTGATACAAATTTAAGGTTATTTTTGTTATTACATACTGTATATATGTTTCTACTCTTATTTAAGATATTGTACCTATGCAACTCATCTAAAATGTAACGTAAAGTTCTAGTCCTTGAGAATTATTATTACAAACTGCTTAGGATAATTAAGAAATGTAGGTTAGTAGTTAGTACTCTATAACAATCAAACCTGTAGTCAGTCATGTTAGGTATATTTTCAAGGTTAAACAGAGTAATATTTTAGATAGATAGGTAGTCTTCAAACACTTCAGAGATCTACAGAATATGGCACTTAAAATGTTTTACTAGTAACATAAGACTTTTCATTACAGTGAGATATGTCTGCTCCTGGCAACACCAATCTACTTCAGAGAAGATGATGGGCATTGAAAAACCTCCATACGGAATCTACTTTCAATGTGGCAACATTAGTCACTGGGAAAGAAATTGCCCTTGCCTTGACTGCTGACAGTTTGCTGTCCAAATGGGACAAACAGGACACAAAGGAACTTGACTCCTGAACTTTGCCAAGACAAGGTAGGCCAGTAGTTCAAAATTCCTGCTTCATAAAACAGTCTATCAGATATACTAGGCCTGTAGGCTGAAGATGGATTCCCAAAAATTATAGAGGTACCTTAGGGTGACTGTCCAGACAGCAAATCATTTATGTCATTTGTATAGTTGTGGAAGTTGCTTGCTCTGAACTTACTGTTTACTCAGGTAATATTTTGTCCTTCTCAGGTCTCTGATGGGATTGAAGATGAGATACAGTTTTACTGTTTTGTTACTCAATTTTTTTAAAAAAAGTTCACAAAAGAGATGTAACCTTTATAAATGTTGAGAAACATTAACACTTAAGGTATTTATCTAAAAAATGTTATAAGGTCTAAAAAGATATTTTTAAGTTTATAATACAAGTTAAGATAGAAAGTTATTTATACTGTGGAATAATCCTTTTGTACTCTGTGAAGATTTGTCACTTGGATTGGTTTAATAAAGAATATGACTGGCCAAAAGCTGAACAGAATACGGTTAGGAGGGTGAGCCAGACTAGGAAAATTCTGGGAGGAAGAAAGACATAGTTAGAAGAGTTGCTAGCCAGATACAAAGGGAGAAGGAGATGAACACGCCATGTTAATAAAGGTACTGCCTCATGGCAGGGCATAAATAAGGAATGTGGGTTAACTTAAAATGCAAGAACTAGTTAGTAATAAACCTGAGCTATTGGCCAAACATTTATAATTAATGTAAGCCTCAGTGTGTTTATTTGAGAGTAGCTATGGGACAGGAAAACTCTGCCTATAAATGGTGTCCAATGTCCAGGGCCATGTACATCCATATAAAGCCAGAGAATGCTTTTTAAAAAAGGTTCTAAATGAACAGAAATGGAGCTAGATGGGACTTCTAGAATTGTGTCTCTCATACCTGCTGCAGTACAGAGACACATCTCCTAGAAACTGCCAGCACACCATGAACTAACCTGCATGGGGGGTTCCTGAAGTCTCTCACATGGCTATGGTACAGAGAGGTATTCTCCCAGTAGTGTGCTTCATAGAGGGTTTAGGGTTTTTGCTCATGTAGACAGAAAAGGCTACAGATATGCAGTAAAGACAGATTCAGATGGAAAAAAATATCTAAATGGGTTACCTTGTGTTTAAAAATATACATAGGCCTGGGAGAGAAAAGAAAAGGGGTATAGAAAGTCCTTACAAAAGGAACAGAATTATAAAACAATATAATAAGCCATGTAGAGATGGGAAATACACAGAGTCTGGGTCCTGTATGTTACTGTGTTTTCTTTGCATTTTTTGGCTGCTGAAAACACTGGATTATTAAAACAGCTAGATTAAACCAATCTGTATATTTTAAAAACATCTGGACCTCAAAATTTAAGTCAAAAGATGTGTTACTTGTGGGGAGAGGTTATGTTTTTATTTCCACAGGAAAGGAGAATCCCATTCTGGGTTTAAAAAAATAAGGTTCGATTGAGAAGAACCCCTGAAAATCCTGGCTACAAACATAAAGAAATAAAATTAAAAGAACTACAAGACATGTGATGTATATATTACCTGCTCAAACACTTAACAGAAAATCATCTTTGGCTGACTTATGTGCAATGCACAGTCTATACTCATATTAATTTTGTTACCTTTAAAAGTTTTTGTATTTTCAGAGAAAGGGGACTAGACACCAATGAAATTGGATGTTTCAAGTGATCCAGCATCCAAAAAAATCTTTAAGGATGCTGGATGAGATGGTCCAGCCTCACAGATTATTCTAGCTGAGACCTCACTATTATCCCAAGTTTCTTAAGGGTCTCCAAAAGATAATAATGCCTATAAACAACAGGAAGATGTCTATAGAGTGTCATCTACATTCCCAAAAGATAGTTATGTATATTTATTATAACTTAAGAGGGATTGGTTACAAGTTGTTATTAGTAATGGTCAAGAAAAAAGCTGAACAAAGGTGATTAGATTCAAGGATCTCTTTCTGAAAAGAAAAATGAGGGTATATAGATGATAGTATAAAAGGGTAGATAATTTAATCTACTTTTAAACCATAAAAGCAACTAGTCTTACATATTTTACATTGGTATGGATTTTTGTATATTGATGCAAATTCAAAGTTAATTTTACTATACTGCATATATGTTTCTACTCTTATTTAGTAATTATATTTATGCAGCTCATTTAAAAATGTAATATATAATTAAAATACAGATTAATAGACATTTATAATAGTCAAACTTACAGTCATATTAGGTATGTTTTCAAGGTCAAAAACATATATTTAGATAGATAGATGGTCTTCAAACACAGAGACCGACATAATATGGCATTTAATATGTTTAATAACCTAAGGCTTTTCATGCCAGTGAGACATTTCTGTTCTTGGCAGCACCGATCTACTTCAGAGAAGATGATGGGCATTGAATAAACTCTGTGTAGAGTTTGTTTTCTTTATGGCAACAGCTAGCTATGTGGACAAAGAAACTACTCTTGCCTCAGTTGCTGACAATAATCTGTCCAAACTGGATGAGCAGAATAAAAAAGAAAATTACTACCAAACTCTTCCAAGGCAAGATAGGATAGTTCTTCAAAATTCCCTGCAACTCAGAAAAGTCTGTTAAATATACTAAGCCTGTAGGGTAAAGATGGATGCCCCAATGTTACAAAAGAACTTTGGGTGACTGTCCTGCCAGTCTGATTTCCCTGATGTTAGGTAACATTTCACCCTTCTGGGATCTTTGATGGAGTTGAAGACTAGATAGTCATAGTTAAAGTTTTCCTTAGTTATGATAAAAGATAAATTAGTTATAAAACCTTAGAGTCATCAAAATAAGATAAATAATAGAGTATTTTTTTCTAAATTTGCCAAATACAAGTGGACTGGATATTGTAACTGTAATTCTTACTTAATAACTGTTTTGTTATGTATAGTTTTACTATGTTAAGGTTAAAACTTTCCATTTTATTTAGACAAAGAAGGGAAAATGCTGTGGAATAATCCTTTTGTACACTGCGAAGATTTGTTACTTGGATTGGTCTAATAAAGAAGCTGACTGCCCAATAGCTGAACAGAATAAGGTTAGCCAGGAGGGCCAGTCTATGTCAATTCTTGGAAGAAGGGAGGAGTCGGAAGAGTTGCCTGCCAAATGCAGAGGGAGCAGGAGATGAATGTGCCATGTTAATAAAGGTACCACTTGTGAAATATGGAATATTGGTTAATTTAAAATGTAAGAGCTAGTTAGTAAGAATCCTGAACTATTGGCTGAACATTTGTAGTTAATATAAGCCTCTGTGTGATTACTTAGGATTGGTGACTATGGAAAAGAAACACCCACCTACAGATTTAGGTACAAAACTTTGGACTCACCAAGAAAGGATAAATAATAGAGTACTTTCTCCAAAGTTGCCAAATACAAATGGACTGGACATTGTGAATATAATTGTTACCTGATAATTTTTCTTATTGTATATAGTTTTACTGTGTTAGAGTAAAAACCTTTTCTTTTTATTTAGATGAAAGAAGGGAAATATTGAGGGACAGTTGATCACACTGTGTGAAGATATGCTACTGTTTTACTTTGCCTGCCTAAGACACCTTCTGATTAGTTTAAGAAAGAGCTGAATAGCCAATATCTGGGCAGGAGATGATAAGCAGGACTTCCAGGGAGAGAGAGGGACACAGGGGGAGAATCTGAGAGGTAGGGATTCACCAGAGAGACACAGAGGAAGTCTGATGTACAGTATGGAGGAGAGCCATGTGGCAGAATATAGATTAATATAAATAGGTTAATTTAAGTTTCAAGGGCTAGTTGGGAACAAGCCTAAGCTAAGGCCAAGCTTTTATAATTAATAAAAAGCCTCCATGTCATAAAGGAAAACATACAACACTGTAAGAACTTTCTTTATAATTCTGAGTCCTCTATTGAATACTGCTCTTCCTGTGTGACACCTGAAGTCCCTTAACTTTAGAACTTGTAGATTCTACCCTCTTTTCTGAATTATTTTTTCTTCCAGTCCTCTTGAAAACTTATCTTTCTTCTAGAATTTTTTTTTGGAATTATAATTTTTTAATTTGCACCTCCCCTTTCCTTCCACCAATTCCTGCCAAATATCTCTCCTTGCTCTCTTTCAAATGCATGGCCTCTTTTTCTTGAATTTTTATATGCATATATGTATAAGTATATACACACATATGTATGTACATATTATATATACATATGTACATATATATTCTTAATAATAACCTACTCAGTCTGTATAATGGTATTTGTATGTAATGTCATGATCAGGGCTGACCATTAGGTATTGGATAACCAACTGGTGTGCTCTTCTCTAAAGAATATTTCTCCTACTCTCAGCATTCCTTAGCTGACTGTAGTTCTTTGTGTAGGGTTGAGGCCTTGTGAGCTTAGCCTTGCTAGATCTTTGCTTTTGATTTTGTTTTTGTTATTTTACTTCATGTACTAGTCCCTTAATTACTTTAACCAAAAGCTTGTAATTCTTTGGTTTAGGAATTCAAGGAGTTAAGTTTTCTCCAGCACAACAATCTCATAGTGAAACAGAGAAAACAAAATTTTATTTAGAAACTGAAGTTGATATATTGTCCAATCAGATAGGTTTTGGATGTATATACACTATTTTTATCCTTATAAGCCATTATGAAAAGAATTTATAAAGTCTCTTGAAGAAATTCCATTCTGCTATACTTCTAACCAACACTCAGAAAATGGTATCTCAAACTTTAAGAAACATAAGACAACAAATTCCTTTTAAATTCATGTTATTTTGGATTATTTTTTATATATAAAGCTAATTTGAAAATAGTTGCTAGAAAACCAGGAATTCATTCAGAATTGGTAAAAATTTGTATAAATACAGACACACAGGTTTTTTTTATAACTCAGAATATAAGTTAATTTGTGGTGGTATTGTATTCCCTAAAATATTGTGCACCCTAATAAATTTATCTGGGGTCAGAGACAGAACAGCTACTAGATACAAAGGCTAGAAAATGGTGGCACTCACACCTTTAATCCTAGCATTCCAGAGGCAGAAATTCATGTGTTCAAGGATATAGCCAAGCATGGTGACTCATGCCTTTAATCCCAGAAAGCGAGCCTTTAATCCCAGGGAGTGGTGGTAGAAAGCAGAAAAGTATATAAGGCGTGAGGATCAGAAACTAGAGGCATTTGCCTGGTTAAGTTTTTAGGCTTCTAGCAACAGTTCAGCTGAGATTCATTCTGGATGAGGACTCAGAGGCTTCCAGTCTAAGGAAACAGGACCAGCTGAGGAATTGGCAAGGTGAGGTGGCTGTGGCTTGTTCTGTCTCTCTGACCTTCTAGTGTTTACCCCAATACTTGGCTCTAGGTTTGTTTTATTAATAAAGACCTTTTAAGATTCTGCTACATTAATTTTCTGTTGGTGTACTAAAATTCTCAAATCTGGTAACATAAGAAAGGTGGAGGTCTTTAGCTTATGTCTTTGGAGACTAAAAGTAAAATAATAGAAAATCATCTATTTGGTTCCTTGTGAAGGTGATGTGACAGTTGATAATTTAGAATCACATGTGGATGAGATGATATAGCAATAATAGAAGCCACAGAAATTCAGGGATCAGGTTCACAATTTTCACATTAATTCATTCTGTGGAACCTAACCAGGGTACTCTGAGAAGTATGCAAATCTCCTGTGAGAAAGACATCCCTTCCTAGGTCACTGGTCAGGTGTTCAAAAAGGCAGCCTCATAAATGTCACCAACTTGTCTTGATGATTAGATCATAGCTTATTTTTATCCATGTAACTACCATTAGTAAATTGAAGAAACACTTGTATCCTCATCTTTCAAAAACGTTTTTCAAACAGGAGCATGTGGTGGTATTCTGAAATTCTGCCATCTGATTCATGTCCCCCCAACCCCATTCCAAATCTGAGCCATAAGTGGTTAATAGTAACCAATAAGCAACCTAAATGTTTATTGTTTGAATATCTTTCCATTGTATATCATGTGTCATGCATTTAAATTCAGCAAGCTATATGACTTTAGGGTATGGACATGTTCAATTGTTTTTTTTCCTTTATGACAAGGTGGTCTTTTTTGGCAATTTCCAATGATCATCTATCTTGATGAAAGGTGCTATTCAGGCTACTTGTGGAGAAGTGTAATCAATAGTCTTACTCTGTTGTGAACCCCTTGACCTACAATAATGACAAATCTTGCAAGATTTTCACATTAGTGTGATAGTGGCATGAATGTTATAGAAATAACCAACTAATTTCTGACTGGATTTAATGCCTGCTTTACAAGATCAAAGTCATAATTGATACTGTTCACTGAGCCAAGAACCCATTGCTGTATATACCATAGGCCCTAGTAGAGAACCTACTATTATTATTTTTGCTAAATGGACATAGTATCTAACTGTCCTCTACATATGTACTTTTTTATTTTATTATTTATTTATTCATTCATTGATTTATTTATATGGGTACTTTGTCAGCATGTACATCTGCACACCAGAAGAGGACATCAGGCAGTTGTGAATTGCCATGTGGGTGCTGGGAATTGAACTCAGGACCTTTGGAACAACAGTGAGTGCTCCTAACCATTGAGCCATCTCCCCAGCCCCTACATATGTACTTTTATAACTATAAATTAATGATGCTCCCAGTCCTCATCAGAGAACATTCTTTTTGCATTAGACAGTGATTAATACATAGACTATCAACTGGTCAGAGTATAGAGAATGAAAGATTGTGGATCACTGAGACATAAATGAGACATCTATGTCATATCATTTCCTCCTAGGTCTCAGGGATCATCTTTATGGAGGGGACAAAAAGAAGTTGCATAAAACTGCTGAGAAATGATGTTTTCTAGACATGACAAGACCCCTGAACGTACAAACTCACAGCAGTAGGGGGTGCACGTAGATGACTTGTACAAAGATCAAGCCAGCCAATGAGGGAGGAGGTCATGATGTACCACCCAAAGATGATGAAGTAGTGACAGCTGATGACATATAGGGGAAGAAGAATCATTTTTTAAGGGTGTAGACTCTGGCTGGTTGTCTATGACCCAAAGATAGCTCTACATCCATACACATACTGGTGTCATTTTATAAACTAAGTTCATTTTAAAAGAGTACATGAGGGACTGGAGAGATGGCTCAGCAGTTAAAGGCACTAGCTGCTCTTCCAAGGGATCCAGGTTCAATTCACAGCACCTACATGGTAGCTTAAAACTGTCTGTAATTCCAGGGAATCTGACACCTTTAGACAGATACATATGCAGGCAGAACAACAATGTACATAAAAATAAAAATAAATAAATCATTAAAAAAAGAGTACATGAAGTTGGGAAGGAGAAGTAATGGACCTGTGTAGCAGTTGGAGGAGAGGAAGTGTGGAGTGTATTTCATCAAAACATGTTACATTCATGTATTAAATTCTGAAATAATAAAATTAATCAATGTATAAAATTGAAACTATTGCAAAATATATAAGAAACAATTATGTGCAAAATATCTAAGAAAAGTAGGACACATATTTAGTAAAAAAAAATCTAAAGCATGAGGGTGTGTTTTCTATTAAGAGAAGAAGTAATTAATTCTGCAAGTAAAATTACAATTTTAGTTATTTCCAGAAAGAGAAAGAAAAAATATGGAAAATAGCTGAATAAAAAATGGAGCATTTTAAAATATTTTTGAGAAAATAAATGCATGTGCAAAACTGGCTAAGAATGGATGGATTCATATTTACAGCTTCATTAAAATAGCCTCAGTTGTTGATATACTGATGAAAAATTAAATTTTTCTCCTTTTAAAGACTATGATAAAATATTGTATGTTACAGAAATGCCCAAATTTCCTTGCCAACTGTAATTATTTATTATTGTAATTAATTATAATCAAATATTGAATTGTCAACATTTAAAATCATTTATCATTCAAAAATAGTCCTTATTTCAATTTGAATGTTCTGTGAAAATGTTTATACTTATATTCTCAAAATGATTTTTAGTGAAAGACATTCATAAAACAAAATCTCTTACAAGTTCTCTGTTATACAAGTTTCAAATTTCAAGAGCCTACCCTAAGATTTGGAAATAATTTCAAAATAAAGAAACTTTTGGATTAGTGAAAATTCTGAATAGCATTAAGCAGAACAATAATTTAAGGGCAACTAAATGAACTGATGGAGGTAATTTACAAGACTTTTATGTAAAATTCTGTTCATTCATGATTTTTCCCAGATTTAATGAAACATTCTTTTCTCTTAAACTATTTATAGAAATAGCAATATGATAAATTATATTTTTGTGAACAAAATAGAAATATTGAAGTTTTTGCTATGTGTTCCCTTGATAATTCAGAAACAAGACTGCAATATTTTAAAGTCATATATTTTCATAAGTTCAGGTGGATCTCTGTGAGTTTGAGGCCAGCCTGGGCTACCGAGTGAGTTCCAGGAAAGGCGCAAAGCTACACAGAGAAACCCTTCTCGAAAAATAAAAAAAAAAAGCTCAGAAATTCCTTGTTAAAAATTCCAGAAAAGCAGACTTTTAAATCTTATATTTTCAATCTGTGTTTCATTGCACTATATTACAAATACAATAGTCTTTCATTATTTTTGTTGAGAAGCAGGGTGACTTCCAGAGTTTTTCAATGTCACTTATCAATTATGAAGTTTGCTCATTTACCAACAGGATTACATTATGAGTTTTCTGGTTACGTTGAATATCTGACTACAACTCAATGAACTAATATTCCAAATTTAACCCTCCTTTTGTGAATTGAAATCAATGAAAACAAATTTGTTGCTTCCCTTCAACCTCTGTAAGCTGCATAATTTCAAATATACTTTGAAGATGAACAGTTTATGGATATTGTTCATATCTGTTGCTGTATGGAACATTCAGAGACTCTTTCTTTCTCTCTTTCTCTCTTTCTTTCTTTCTTTCTTTCTTTCTTTCTTTCTTTCTTTCTTTCTTTCTTTCTTTCTTTCTTTCTTTCTTTCTTTCTTTCTTTCTTTCTTTCTGGCTTTTTGAGACAGGGTTTCTCCATGTAGTTGTGGTGCCTGTCATGAATCTCACTCTGTAGACCGGGCTGGCCTCGAACTCACAGAGATTTGCCTGGCTCTGCCTCCCGAGTGCTTGGATTAAAGGCATGCGCCACTGCATCCTGGCTTCAGAGACTTTTCTAGAACATCTAATACTAAGTAAAAATCAGAAAACTCTATCAGTTTCCTAACACTATCATTTCTTTAATGAGTCCATCATAAAATGAATTCAAATATTAAAAATTAACTGTTCTCTGAACTCATAATTAAATCATTTTTTATTCCATACAATAATCAGTTTCTTTATTGTCATAGAAACTAAACTCCATTTAGAAATACTTAATTGCTAAAACCATTTGATCAATGTTCTTTGTTCCATAATCCAGCAGATTGTTTAAATGGTCTAAAGGAATAAATTAGACATCATAAATAAAGGAAATAATCTCCTTTATCTTCTTCAAAAAATATAAAGGAATAAAAATGCTTCTTTGTGGAAATTGAATTGGGCCTCCTAAACTTTCTCCTAAAATCGTTTCTGCATCTCCTATAATTTTAACATAGATGCCAGCTACCTCCCTGATTTAGTATATTTATGGTGCTATAGCCAATTGCCTGAGGCTGAGTAGATTTAAAGCCTGCATCAAAAAATGGAAGTCATGACTGATACTGTTCAATGAGCCAAGAATTGGCTCTAAATTCCAACCATCTCGTGATGTACAGGGCAAAATGTAATCTACCTCTTTTGTATTGGAATTAAATAATTGTAAGTTACTATGATTTTACAGTTATCAATGAATATTTGTTTTCTCTAACACTACTCACAGCTACTTTTCATTTTTTTTCAACACAAAATAAAGGTAAGTAAATTTGAAACTGGGAATTTATTTTGGCTCATTATTTCAGAGATTTCAGTCCAAGGTAAGCTGTCTCTACTACTTTGAGCCCAAAATGAGCAGAATACCATGGCAACAGGAAGGCATGAAGAGGGAGGTTGCTCACTTAATGACATACTGAAACAGAAAATTGGGAATCCACCTGCCTCAAGACCCAGCGATACCACTCCTGGGCATATATCCAAAAGTTGTTCAACCACACCACAAGGACATCTGCTCAACCATGTTCATAGCAGCATTATTTGTAATACCCAGAACCTGGAAACAACCTAGATGCCCTTCAACAGAAGAATGGATAAAGAAAATGTGGTACATTTACGTAATGGAGTATTACGCAGTGGTTTAAAAAAAATGTCATCATGAAATTTGTAGGCAAATGGATTGAACTAGAAAAACTCATCCTGAGTGAGGTAACCCAGACTCAGAAAGACAAACACTGTATGTACTCACTCATAAGTGAATGTTAGAAGCAAAGCAAAGCATAACTGAGCTACAATCCACAACCCCAGAGAAGCTAAGTAAAGTGTCCCCCACAGGAGGACACTAAGAGAGACACACATGGATCGCCCCAGAAAGGGGAAAGGGTAAAGATCTCCTGGGCAAACTGAGATGGGGGAATAGAGGGGATGGGATGGGAGGGGATGGGAGGTGGGAGCATGGGGGAGAGACAGGGTGGAAGAGCAAACAGAGCTATCTTGACAGAGTGTATCATTAAGGGGATGGGGAGACATCTGCAGCTAGGGAAAACCCCCAGGAACTTACAAGATTGTCCCCAGCTAAGATTCATAGCAATGGTGGAGAGGGTTCGTGAACTATCCTTCCCCTGCACTCAGATTGGTCTCTACCCTAGTTGTTATCATAGAACCTACATCCAGTGACTGATGGAAGCAAATGCAGAGACCCATAGCCAAGCACTTGGACCAGATCCTGGAGTTCAGTTGAAGAGAGGGAGGAATGATTATAATAACAAGTGGGGTCAGAATCATGATGGGGAAAACCACAGAAATAGCTGACCCAAGCTAATGGGAACTCATGTATTCTGGACTGACAGCTGGGGAGCCTGCATGAGACCGAACTAGTCCCTCTGAATGGAATGTGGGTGAAAGTTGCATGGCTTGATGTGTCTTTGAGTCCCCTGGCAATGAGACCAGGACTTACCCTGGGTACACAAACTCCTTTTTAGACCCCATTCCATATGGTTCAATGCATTACTCAGCCTTGATGCAGAAGGAAGTAGCTAGGTTTAGCCCCAACATGGTATAACAGCCTGTGTTGACTACCCAAGGGAGGCCTTACTCTCTATGAGGAAGGGATGGGGGTGGGATGAGGGTTAGGTGGGAGGAGCAGGAGAAGAGGAGGGGGAAATGGGTTGGTATGTAAAAGGAAAAAATCTTTTTTTAATAAAAATTATATAAATATATTAAAACAAGAGGAAAATACCTGTGCTAGCTGTCTTCTTCCAGCCCCCTTTCACCAACTTGTGGTATGACACTGCCCATATTCCAAGTCTGCAATTAATCCTGGAAATGCTTCTAGACACATGCAGATATGGACTGCACCACTCTCTTGAATTTCTTGGTTCAACAGGTTTTCAATCAAGTTTAATCATTATAGAAAAAAATGAAAGGAAAGGTATTCAGGAATTAAGGTAGAGAGATAAAGAGAAAAAAATCTAGATATAGTAATCAAATGATTCCCTTGTTTACTTTTTATGCTTTTATAGATTATACAGATTAAAATGGACTTATTTTTATCAATCTTTTTTGTGAAATTTAGCTAAAACAAAAATAGGGTTGAAATGTGGTGATATTTTGTGTATGCTCTAACAAATAAAGCTTTCCTGAAGATCAGAGAGCATAGCCAGCCACTAGTTAGTCATAGAGGCCAGGCAGTGGTGGCACACACCTTTAATCCCAGCACTTGGGATCTTATGCCTTTGCTCCCAGTACTTGGGAGGCACACATGCGTTTAATCTCAGCACTAGGGAGGTGGAGACAGGAAGTTAAAAGGCTGCGTGGAGAAGGCAATATAAGGCAGGAGGAGAAAGAGCTCAGTGTAGATGAAATTCAAAATGGTCTTATTAAATAAGAAACAGAGCCAAATAAAGAGTTAAAAGCCTAGAGAAAAGAGCAGTAGCCAAGAGCTAAGACCACCTTATCTTACCACTCGCTGCTGTCCTTCCCCTGAGAGAGAGAGACCTTCTTCCTGTGTCCTGTCTTTTTATTGCCTTTCTGTTCTGCCTTCTCATTGACTGTAAACCCAACCACATGACTTCCTCATCACTGCCTGTCTATACAGACCTCCAGGTCTCTATGGTTCATACTGAGATTAAAGGTTTGGGACGCTGCTTGGCTGTGTCCTTGAACACACAGAGATTCTGCCTGCCATGTGATCGGGATTAAGGGCGTGTGCCACCACCGCTGGACTTCTGCTAAATGGCTTGCTCTTAGCTCTGATCTCCAGACAACTTTATTAACATACAAATAAAATCACATTTCAACACAAATAAAGTATCACCATAGCTCAATGCTTTTTGGCTGAGGCGTTGGTGAGGTGAGAGGTGGCTGTGGCTTGTTCCTTTGTCTTTCTGATATTTCAGCATTTACTTCAATATCTGGCTCTGGATTTTTATTAAGACCAATTAGGATTTGTGCTACCTCCAACACTATCAGTTGTGAGAAATATGAAAAACATAGATGTTAGAGTGTATCTGCAGATAATTAGAACCAGTGTCTCCAGGAGTAGACACCATCTGACTGTGTTCTAAGCTTTTTTTTCCTATTCTGTTGATCTGTCATGGCTAAGAATATTGTCATACCCTATTATCTGGTGCATTTCCAAATGAAAGTGCTTCCAAGTTTGAGTGGATCGTGTTTCCTTGGTATTTTGAAATAACTTGCATAACAGAGTATTAAAAGAATAAAATATGTTACAAAATATTTCTAACATTGGAATTAAACGTTAAGTATTCATATGAACCTGCATGTTATATTCGTTAGCTTGCTTGCATTCATTTTCCTCATCTAGGAGAAAATTTTATTATTCAAGCAAAGTATCTGAAATGTGAGAATTTTTTAAACTGGTACACATTCTTCTTTTGTTTCGATGTTCTACCTAGTGGCACAAAAAGGTTAATTTGCCACAGAAGGTCAACCTGCTTCATCATCAGGTACTACAATCAGAAGCTGACATGGGATGGGCCCAAATGCATAGGCTTAATGACAAAATCAATATACAATTGTTGAATTTGTAACTGTGGAATTTCTGCAAAGGCTTTAATGATTTATGCCTCAAAGGAAGGTACATCCCATATGTTCCAAGAGTGGAGCTTAAGGTCATCAACATTATCATTAATGCTACTAATCTCAAACCTTATAGATTGAACAGCACCTGATTATTCCTATTGATTGTATTTTTACAAACTTATTCATTTCTTGAAACTATTGTCTTCTAGAAAATTGAGAGTTTAAGGTGAAGCAAGATATGGAAGAATACTTCCTGTAGTATGTTCTTTTTAAAGAAACATTTCATCATGAGCTACATTTCTTGATGCTGTACCAAAGCCTTTCTGCCCTAACAGAATGTAAAACTTTCAAGATTAGTTGTAACTACCAAATTATTCCACAATTTTTATAAATGTATTAAATACACAATTTTGAAAGATGCATGGTTTGTCTCGTTTTGTGAATGTTTTATTCCTTTCAATATCTGCTGATCATATTTTTCTAGTCCTAATTGTTCCCAAATCACGTCTCCTTGAGTTTCTAATTTAATCATCTTCTTCTAGTGATGCAATGCAGTATTTGGGTGCATTATTAGCCTTTCTAGTCACTTCACTATGCTGAGCCTCACTTTCCTCATAAGCACATATACACTTGCATTTGATTTTTCTAAGAATTGCATATCTACTAGGTCAATTATACTTCCAACCATGTTCCACAGCATATAAAGTAGAATGTCCATAAATTCTTCCATTTTTAAAATAAAACTGACTCACTGACAAATTTAAAAATAATATTTTCTATTTTGAGCTTCTTTCCAAAACATCTTTGAAGAAACATTGATATGTATATAAATAAGAGCTAAATTTTCTCCAAAAGAATATTCATAGAGTTCATTTGCATATGTGGATCTTATTGATTCTCTTATGAATTGTCAATTATAACACCCAAGCAGAGGATGGTCTCTGATGAAGTGTGTGCAGAATTATATCTCATTCCCTATACATATCATTTAACAAATTCTGACAATTATCATAGTCACAACATCCATGGTTTGCAGTAGAATTATATTCCAAAAATAATAGTTAAGTGACTAAAATTAGTGTTCTCTTAGGGTTCTTTATTTTTCCATGAATAGTTAACAAGGATATGGGGGAAAATTAATATATAAACAGAACTTTTACTAACCATTAGAAACAATATGGATAATCACTATATAATTACAAAATGCTAACTAGACATGCAGTGTACAGCAACTTAGTTTTTTCTATATAAATTATCTTACTATGGTTTTATTAAAAAGGATTAATTTTATGTGCATGTTATAAAATGTAAAGATTTACTCATTACAAAAGTGTGTGTCCACAGTAGGCTGTGAGATGTGGTGTATTCAAGTAAGTTGAATTATTAAAGTATTTTAATACACTATTTAGGTTGTATCTTTCTGTGTAATCAGATTAATAGTAAGCCTAGGGTATAATAATATTTATAATAATTTGTACATTCCAGTATATAATAGTTCATTTCATTCCATAGGATAATTTTCTGGAAATGTCTGTATATTTTGACCCAAATACTGTCCAATTCCCTGGAATTCCATTTGAGGGAATTGGACAAAATTAAATAAGATAAAATAAGGTGTGTGTACAGTGCCCATGTATAAAATTCTCAAACGCATAAAATTAAAGTGTTAAATATAAACAAATAAAATATTTCTAAATAATAAAAATAGTAAGTAAATAAATGAACAAACATAGCTGAGTAGACAAAAAGAGACGAATCCCTTCATGGTGTTTGCTAAGTTCTTGCCTCCAGTTCTTGGTTGAATTCTTGTCCTGACGTGATGGACAGTGACATGGATATGTAACAGTATAAACTCTTTCACTTCTCAAGCTGCTTTGGGTCATGGTGTTTATCACAACAACAGAAAGCAATCTAGGAGAGTAATGATTTTTAGATTGTATAAATTGATGTATTAACTACATGCATAGTATTTTACAAATATTACCTTTATCAAATGACACATTAAACATTCCATTGAGGAATCTGTCTGATTGCATTTTGAAGGCAGGAGCTATTATGGTATATTTTTAAAAATAAGTTTCTATTTACTGTGAGAGTTGAGTTGCTGTTTCTTGGAACCTGACCTTCTCAAACCATGCCCTTGATTTGTTTTTGAGACTACCTTTAACCTCCCAGACTCTCCTTGGCCCTCCTTCACCCTCCCTAATCACATGGTGGGTGACCACATGATGTTCTTTTATAAGATTTTTTTTTTGTATTTCCACATTGCCCCATTGTCTCCCTTCAAAAATTTTACTCCTTAAAGGCCCAAGAGGTGAGTTTACTCCTTAAAAGGGGCCCGAGAGGTGGATTCGGGTTTGCTATCTTTAACCTCACGTAGGAGGTAGTCTCTGGCCAGCTCTTGGGTGCACCCCAACAAAATCAAGTTTGTTTCAAATTTGGCTCATATTGTGTGTGTACAGTGCCCATGTATAAAATTCTCAAATGCATAAAATTAAAGTGTTAAATATAAACAAATAAAATATTTCTAAATAATAAAAATAGTAAGTAAATAAATGAACAAACATAGTAGTCTTATTCTTGCCATTGGAATTAACATTTTCTGGAGGCCCTGGTGAGATTAGAACCACCTACCAAAATTCTAAGCCCAGACCTTCATTCTGGAATTCTGGGGCAGGAGCATCTGAGGGGCTGCTTCAGGAGCCATGTGCCTTGAGATGCTCCAAGGCTCTGGGGCTGCCTTCTGTTCTCAGATTATCAGGGTGAACTTTCATGCTGAGAAAAGCAGCAAGCATCTATGGGGGCCTCCTGGTGAGTTATAGTCTGGTTCTGTCTTGTGGGCCTTATGTGACAAGTGGAGGGGGTTCAGTGGAACCCATCCAGGGCAAAAAGTGAGATGTCACACCTCCCACCTGAAATTCTTGGTCTGGTTTTATGTGCTGTTCATCTCGTCTTTGTATGTCATGTATTGGCTTTGGCTTTGTTTTTACTGTCCTCATTCTGCCTTTTGTACTTTCTGTGTTAATAGGCTCATTTTGGACTTGGGGTGACTGAAATGATGGACACTATGGATAGTAAGACTAGCAAGAAACAGCCCTCTAACCTGTGTTCTAAAGAATTTTAATAAACTTTATCCCATTATAGTTAAGGAGTATTGTCTTTAGCTTATCATCAAGTATCACCTCTGAACAGTGTATGAAACTGAATGGCCCACATTTGGGATTGACTGTCCTTCCCAGGGTACTTTTGATTCTCAGATAGCCTGGGCTTAATGTTACCCTCAGTAAGCCCAGCCACCCAGATCAAATTGGATACATTTTGCCTTAGGCTGAAGCAACTTCCAACTTGCCCCACTGGATGAAGGTCTGAATGGTCGGCAACAGGCAAGGTGGCCAAGCCCTGATTGTTGGCAGACAGACCTTTCAAGGGTCTAGAGCAGAGACCAGCGAGCCCCCTCTTGATGTCAGAAGTTTTTCTGTGTCCTACCCAGCTGCGCGGTCCCTCAACTGCTTATAAAATAATCACTCAGAACCTTATATTAATTATAACTGCTTGGCCATTAGTTCAGGCTTATTACTGACTAGTTCTTACACGTAATTTAACACATAATTCTCATTTATGTTTATCCACATGGCTTGGTACCTTTTCTCCGTTCTGTCTTCACATCTTGATTCCTCTGTGTCTGGCTGGCAGCTCCTGACTCAGCCTTCCTCTTCCCAGAATTCTCCTTGTCTGTTTATCCTGCCTATACTTCCTGCCTGGCTACTGGCCAATCAGCATTTTATTTATCAACCAATCAGAGCAACACATTCACAGTGTACAGAGCGACACCACACATCACCCTCTGAAGACCATTCTGCAGGATTCACAGGAGGAAGAGCATCACTTTTGCTGATCTCTACCACCAAGGCCTCACTCTACCCCTCATCTGCACCTACTCCTACCCTACTCTAGTTCCTCCCTTTCTCCACCTATCTTCTCCTCATCCCAGCTCTTCCCTACTTCCCCCTGTCTTTTCCCTCCCCACACCTGCCAGGGAGTCCCATATGGCTCTCCAGACATTTCCTCTGATTCTGGTTCTGGGGTGGCACCTCCTTCAATCCTCACTCCCTTATGGTCATTTCCTGACAATTAATACCTGTATATCCCTTTCTCCACACAGATCTCCACAACTAGAAGAACCAGAACTCCCCTTTTAGTACTAGCCCTGATTCCTTAATTTATCTAATTGATTCTATCTTTTTCAATCATCTCCCCATGTGGGATGACTGTTAGCAGATTCTCTGTACCCTCTTCACTACCAAAGAAAGGGAATGGATTCTCATGAAAGCAACTGAAGCACTCCTGGGAATAGCTTCAATGGCTGATGACCAGAGGGCAGAGGAAATTGGCTATGCTCTGCCAAGAAGAAGACCCCAATGGGATTATATCACAGAAAGAGGTAGGAGGTAACTCAGTGAATACCACCAGGTTCTGCTAGAAGGGATGAAATGGGCAGCTTGGAAGCTCACTAACCTATCTAAGGTAACAGGTGTGAACAGGGCCCAGATGGATATATTTCAGCTTTCCTGGATGCCAACTGGATGCCTATCCATTATATACTCCTATAGACTCAGAGGACCTGGCAAATCTCAAGGTGATCAACCTGGCCTTTGTTACTCAGTTGGCCCCTGATGTATGTAGAAAGATACAAAAGATGGATGGGTTTGCAGGAAAGAACAGATCAGAGCTATTAAAGATAGCCCAGAAAGTGTTTGATGGCAGAGAAAGCAAAGATCTTCTGTTAAAGAAGATGGGGCATGTCACCATGGCTGCACAAGTCCTAGTTGTAGATGTAACCAACTGCCTTATTAAATAAGAGACACAGAGCCAATGTAAAGATGAAAGCCAAAGAGGTCAGAGCTAAGAGTCTTACCCGCTTTTCCGCCAGCTAGCCTCTCCTGCCAAGAGACCTCTCCGAAAAGGGGACTCCTTCCTGTGCGTTTGATTTTAAATAAGAGTTCTGTTCTGCCTTCTCATTGGTTGTAAACCCAACTACATGACTGCCTCGTAACTACCTCTCTGTACAGACCTCCAAGTCTTCTATGGTTGGTATTGAGATTAAGGGCGTGTGTCTCCAATGCTGGCTGTATCCTTGAACACACAGAGATCTTCCTAGTTTTGCCTGCCGAGTGCTAGGATTAAAGGCCTGCACCACCACCGCCCTGGCTTTTGCTATGGCTTGCTGATAGCTCTGACCCCTAGGCAACTTTATTTAATAACATACAAATAAAATCACATTTCAGTACAAATAGAATACCACTATATTTCCCCCTTTCTAATTTAATAAAAAGAGAAAAAAAAAGAAAGTTGTACCTAATATAAGAAAAACTATATACAAAAGTACAATAACTATATACAATATATACAAGGGATGAATACCTAAACAATGTCTAGTCCATTTGTATTTGACAAATTCAGAGAATATAATTCCATTACTTATCCTATTTTGGTAAGTCCAAAATGTACCTAATTCCTTTCTATCCTAACTAATCTTCAACTATAATTAATTAATCTTTAAATATAACTAATTAATCTTCAACTCCCTCAGAGACCCAAGAAGGAAATATTACCTAACAAAAATAAAAACAGGAAGTGCATGCAACTTCCAAAAAATTGTGAGTTGACAGAAACAGCCAGCTGCCTGGACAGTCACCTGAGATTTCTCCGCAGTGTTGGGGCATCATCTTCAGCCTATAGGCTTAGCGTATCTGACAGACTCATTTGTGAAGTAGGACGTACACAAGGTCAACAGTTCAACCTCACCTTGGGTGAGAGCAGTCCATGTACCAGAAACACCTGAATTCCACTAGTGTCATGTCCTGATTCAGGATTTTAAATTCTGGAAATTGTTGATGGTTTTTTAATTCAGCTGTCCATTCTTCTTGACTGTGTATGTGTGGCTTCATCTCAGCATCCCGTTCTTCTCCACATCCCTCTATTAAATGCCAGTCTGCTTTTCCAGATTGCAAAGGCCACTTCAGGGATGGTGCCATATTGTCCTGGCCTCGGAAGATGCCTTTTGATAAAGCCATAACCACATTTGTTTTGGCAAGAATCAGTAGTCCTTTGTTTCATGTTCTGT